>JAJPUD010009690.1:59282-71540 GCA_023553655.1 Myrmecobius fasciatus | reverse complement strand
TTTTTTTTTTTTTTGTTAACCTGAATCATAATATTTTCTGCTCCAGCCTTTTACCTTCATCGTATATGTGTCACTATGTTTTAGATGTGTTTCTTGTAGACAACATATTATGGGATTCTGTTTTTTTAATCCAGTCTGATATCCGCTTCCGCTTTATGGGAGAGTTCATCCCATTCACATTCACACTTAGAATAACTAATTCTTTATTTCCTGCCATCTTATTTACCCAAGTTATGTTTTCCCCTTTCCTTTCCCCTTTCTCCCTTCCCCCCTCCTCAGTACTTTGCTTTTGATGACCCCCTACCCCAAACATACTCCACCCTTTAGATCCCCTCCCCCTGTTTTTACCCCTTTTCCCCTGATTCTTCTATTTTCCCTTCTATTAGTTTTTTCCCTTACTTTTCCTCCTTTCCCTCTCACTTCCCTCTAGCAACAGAAAAATTTCTATGTGAAATCAGATGTCTGATATACACTTTTAGAGCCCAACCTGATGAGAGTAAGATTTACATGATGCTCATCTCCCTCCCCTCTTTCTCTCAATTGTATTAGGTTTTCTTTGCCTCTTCAAGCGATTTTATCTTGTTTTTACCTCCTTTTTTAGATCTTATTTTACCACCTTTTCCCTCTTTTCCCCAGTATGACAACCTTTCCCCCTCTAGTTCTCTTTTTTATATTATCAAAGTAATATCTAATTAATTATACCCCCAAACTTTAAGTATCCCCCTAGTAAAAATAAAGTTCTCAGGAGTCCTTTCCTTTTTATCTTTTTATGCATCTCTTGAGTTCTCTGTTTGGATGTCGAATTTTTTGTTCAGATCTGGTCTATTCATTAGAAATAGGTGAAATTCACCTATATTCTTGAATGACCATCTTCTTCCCTGGAGGACTGGAGGATAATGTTCATTCTAGCTGGATAGGTTATTCTTGGTTGTAATCCAAGTTCCTTTGCCCTTCAGAATATCTGGTTCCAGGCCTTTCGATCCTTCAATGTGGAGGCTGACAGATCCTGTGTAATTCTAATTATTGATCCTAGGTATTTGAATTGTTTCTTTCTAGCTGCTAGCAGAATCTTTTCCTTGGTGCTATAGTCCTGAAATTTAGCCACTATATTTCTTGGGGTCTTAATTTTGGAGTCTCTTTCAGGAGGTGATCGGTGAATTCTTTCAATGGTGATTTTGCCCTTTGATTCTATAATCTCAGGGCAGTTTTCTTTCAGGATTTCCTGGAAGATAGTATTTAGATTCTTTTTTTCATCATGGCTTTTAGGAAGTCCAATAATCCTTAGATTGTCTCTCCTAGATCTGTTTTCCAAGTCAGTTGTTTTTCCTAGGAGATATTTCATATTTTCTTCTAATTTTTCATTTTTTTTTGTTTTTGTTTGACTGATTCTTGAAGTCTTATTGAGTCATTCCCTTGCATTTGTTCAATTCTTATTTTTAAAGTGTTGTTTTCTTCATTTACCCTTTTTAAGCTCCTTTTGTAACTTGCAAATTTGTTCATTGCACTCTTTTTCCACTTCACTAATTATATTTTTCAATAAGTTGGTGTCTTTTTCATATCTCTTTTGCAGGGCATCATATCCTTCTTGCAAGATATTGTATCCTTCTTGCACTGATTTCAGTTTATTTTCCCATTTATCCTCCAGCTCTCTTTTGAGGTTCTTTATGCAATCTTCCAGAAAGGCCTTTTGAAAAAGTGACCAGTGGTAGTCTTTAATACCTTCATCTGGTATTTTATCTAAAGGAACCTCAGCATCTGGGGTCAATGCTTCTTTGACTTGATAAAAGCTGTCTATGTTGAGAGCTCTCTTTTGCTTCTTCATTTTTTTAGACAGAGTGGATATCTCTTTAATGTAGGGAAAAAAAACGGTGGCTGAAAAGCTTTGCCCTGGGGCACTTCGGCGAGTTGACTTAAGTTGCTGGGCCGGTGGAGGCTAGGACTAAGCCCGAATTACTCCTTAAACAAGGCAAGTCTGCCAGAACACCAGCCCCAATCAGGGCAGAGTGTCCCGAGTGCCTCAGATAAACTCCAGATGTTTGGAATTTGGAGTTTCGAGTTTGGAATTTCTGCCAGGATGAGCTGAGCTGAGTCTCACCCTCACTTCCGGCCTACACAGGAGTCATCTATTTAACTCTCTGTCCGACTCAGACTAACCTGATATGAAGTTCTCCAGAGAGCAGTGCCCAAGTATTTCTGAGTTCGTTGACTTGAAGATCAGTGCAGAGGCTTATTTTATTGTTGATTTGAGAGAAGATCAGAGGAGAGGCAGAAAGTCACCTTTTCTCTCCGCCATCTTGCTTCCGCCCCCCCCATAAAACCTTTATTTTTAAAACACATACATAAAAATGACAGGAAAAGGTAATGATGAATGTTGGAAGGGATGTGAGAAAACTGGGTCACTAATACATTGTTGGTGGAACTGTGAATGGATCCAACCATTCTGGAGAGCAATTTGGAGCTATGCTCAAAAAGTTATCAAACTGTGCGTACCCTTTGACCCAGCAGTGTTTCTACTGGGCCTATATCCCAAAGAGATCTTAGAAGAGGGAAAGGGACCCACATGTGCAAGAATGTTTGTGACAACCGTTTTTGTAGTGGCTAGAAACTGGAAACTGAAGATATGCCCATCAATTGGAGAGTGGCTGAATAAATTATGGTATATGAATGTTATGGAATATTATTGCTCTGTAAGAAATGACCAGCAGGACGATTTCAGAGAGGCCTGGAGAGACTTACATGAACTGATGCTGAGTGAAACGAGCAGAACTAGGAGATCATCATACACAGCAACAACAGTATTACATGATGATCAATTCCGATGGACATGGCTCTCTGCACTAAAGAATTGTTTCAAACCAGTACCAATTGTTCACCGAAGAAAATCATATATATCCAGAGAGAGGGATATGAAATATGGACCACAATGTAACATTTTCATGCTCTCTATTGATGTTTGCTTGCATTGTGTTGCCTTTCTCTGATTTTCTTTTTTTTTTTTTTTCTTGTAGCTAGGATTTTTCTTACATAACTTCTCAAGTATTTCAACATTATTAACATGTCGTGGACTTCCTGCCATTTAGGGTAGGTGAGGGGAGTGGGAGCAAAATTTGTAATGGAAAGGTTTGTAAAGATCAATGCTGGGGAACTACTCATACATATGTTATACAAATAAAAAGCTTTAATAAAAAAAAACACATACATAGATAATTTTTCCACATTGATCCTTCCAAAATCCATTTCCCCTCATTCTGCATACCTTCTTCCTTAGATGGCAAGAAATGCACTGTATATTAAACATGCTAAAGTATGTTAAATCCAAAAGTATGTAAATCCAATACACATTAATGCAATTATCTTGCTGCACAAGAAAAATCAGATCAAAAAGATAAAACATGAGAAAGAAAACAAAATGCAAACAATCAACAACAAAAAGAGTGAAAATGCTATGTTGTGTTCCATAGTCAGTTTCTACAGTCCTCTCTTTGGGTGTAGATGGCTCTTTTCATCACAACATCATTGGAACAGACCTCAATCATCTCATTGTTACAAAGAACCATGTACATCAGAATTGATCATCATATAATCTTGTTATTGTTGTGTACAATGATCTCCCACTTCTGCTCATTTCACTTAGCATCAGTTCATACATATCTCTCCAGGTCTCTCTGAAATTATCTTGCTGATCATTTGTTATGGAAGAAAAATCTTCCATAACATTTATATACCATAATGTATTCAGCCATTCTCAAAGTGATGGGCATCCATTCAATTTTCAGTTTCTAGCTACTACGAAAAGGGCTGCCAGAAACATTTTTGCACATGTGCTTCTCTTTCCCTTTTTTATGATCTATTTGAGATATAAGCCCAGTAGTGGATCAAAGGGTTTGCACATTTTGATAGTCCTTTAGGCATAATTCCAAGTTGTTCTACAGAATAGTTGGATCAGTTCAGAACTTCACCAAAAATGTGTTAGTGTCCCAGTTTTCCCACATCCCCTCCAACATTCATTATTATCTTTTCCTTTGATCATTTATCAATTGAGGAATGCCTTTTATTCTTAAAAATCTGAGTCATTTCTTTACATATTTTACAAATGAGTCTTTTATCAGAAATGATGGCTATAAATAATTTTTTTTCTCAGCTTTCTACTTCTAATGTTAGCTGCATTGGTTGCTAGATTCTTTCAAAGTCTGTTTTACTTTCTGGTTCTTGGACATTAGGTAAATTTTCTTTAATAATTTCTTGAAAGATGTTGTCCAAGCTGTTTTTTTTTCATCATGGCTCTCAGGTAATCCAATAATTTTTAAATTTAATAATAAATTTAAATTTAAACATGGATTTTTTCCAACTCAGGTTTGTTTTTGTTTTGTTTCTTTTGGGTTTTTTTTTTCCTAATGAGATGTTTCATATTTTCTTTTTTTTTCCTTTTTCATTCTTTTAATTTTGTTTCACTTATTCTTGATGCCTCAAGGAGTCATTAGCTTACAGTTCACCAATTCTAATTTTTAAGGAATTATTTTCTTGTTACTTTTTGTAACTCGTTTTCCATTTAGCCAACTCTATTTTTAAAAGGAATTGTTTTCTTCAGTCAATTTTTGTGTTTTCTTTTCCAACCTATTGATTTTTTAAATGTAATTCTCATGCATGACTCTCATTTCTTTTTCAAATTTTTCTTTTTCCTATTTTATTTTTATTAAAAACCTTTTTGAGCTCTTCTTGGACTTGAGACGGATTTGTATTCCCTTTTAAAGTTTCACATGTAGGAACTTTAACATTGTTTTATTCTTCTATGTTTTTGTTTTGATCGCCCTATTGCCATAGTCATTTTATATTGACATGTCTCTTTTCTATTGTTTGCTCATTTTTACACTCTTTTATGAATTTTAAACTGGAATCTCCTTATGGACCACAATGGGGCACTGTCCCAAGCTTCTTATGTGGGGATCCAAGGGTCAAGTCACTATTTTGAACTGTGTTCTGAAATGCTGCCAGCTTTTTCCCTAGGCAGGTTTGGATCACCCTAATTTCATAATTTCATTTGTTGTGTTGAGATTCTAATAGTCACACTTTTGTGGTAGGAACTGAAGAATCATACCTGGCCTTCTGAATCAGCATTGATGAGTCTCTGTTGCTTATTTTAGCTGTGGCTGTGAGTTTCCTGATGATAGCTTGCCAGTACTCCACTTGTGCTGAGTTGCTCTTTCCTTTTACCCAAATGAAACAGACCTTTCCTGAAATCTTTCTACATTATCTTAAACTGGAACATTTTTTCACTTTGTCTTTTTTGTGCATTCTATCACTCTAGAAAATATTTGGAGCCTTGATTTAATGTTATTTCTGAAGGTTACTGGAGTGAGCTCAGGCAACTTTCTGGTTTTTCTCTGTCACCTTGGCCCCATTGCTTTTGTCATTTTTATAAATGTCACTTAGCTCCATTAGACTAAAAAGAAATGAAGGTTTTTATTGTCTTTTTTTCAAGATTACTTAAATAATATCTTTGACTTAAGAAATGTACTAGCATCAAGAAAAAAATGAAGTGGGAACGACAAATTAAATCCAAGCCTAAGGATTCTTCTTGATTTGATTGAAAATATGTTTTAATGGGGCTGCAATAACCCCTGGGAAATGGCTAAAAGAGCTAAGTCCTTGTTCTACAGAGGGAAAGTTGCATAATACTTGTAATTCAGTTACTATTATAAAACTATTATACTATTATAAAACAGTATCATCTCAGCAGAGATAGTCATCAAAAACAGTAAAAAAAAGAAGCTAACAGAAAAGCTATGAATTAATGACATTTTTAAATAGCTATCCTGGGCCAGTTAATATGGTAAGCAACCAACGGATCAGTAGAGATGTTTACCAAAAACAATAGAAATAGAAAAACATTTATGTAAGAGAACTTAGTAACAATAGAGATGCACAGCTGAGATTAATAAGTCATAGAAAGAAGAACAAAAAATGATGACAAAACCATAGACAGTTGTGCAACTCCCTGACTAGACCTCTGCCAGGACATAAAACAACAGCATCAGTGTCACTTATATTTTCTGTCCACAGAACCCTATACTTGTCATTTTTCATATGTATTCTGAAAATATATTAAATTCCTTCATGAAAACTTGTAGGAATTTTTTTTCTATATTATTTAGGGTAATGCTTATTGACATGTTTCTTTGTTCAATTTCTGTCATTGATTTTATCAACTAATATATTAAATAGCAATGGGTTTTCATGAGCTCTTGTTTTCAGTCAAAACTTAATTAAGCCTGTAAAGTACCTTGCATCCAAGATATTGTTCAGGAGGCTAGTTTTAAAGAGAGAATCAGGTATTATAATAAAATGTGCAGGACTGAACTTAATATTATATATACCTTATTAGGATATATTCATGACACTATTGGTTAACTCTAAGAAATACCAATCTATCACTCCAGTTAAGATTATGATTCAACTTTTCTTGTTTGTGGTTCTTTAAAGCTATTAAGGTTGCAATTTTCTTTAATGTTTCTCATTTTATAAATTTATTTTCAGAAAAAAAATATCACTTCTGTTTCTTTAATTAGGAAATTCTATATGCTTCATATTTGTGCTTTTCAATCATTTCAACTTGTCCCCCATGCTGATTACATTTTTAGATCCACAAATGTACTTTTTAAAGCTTACCATTCTGTTCTTACTGGGCCCTATGGAATCATTTCTTACTGCAGCACATTTGAGATTCATATTAGAAAGGACAAGGACAATCTCAGAGCACCTTGGGACAAATTCATCTCTTGAGTGTTGACTAAAATATAAAGGAAAAGATTAGAAGAAGATGCTTTTTACTCTTTTAGTAAAAGATGAATAGATAATTGTAAAAAGGAAGCTATTTTCAGACTACTTTATAAAAAATCAATATTCTAGTTAGTTTTGTCAGATTGTAAAGTTTTCATGTAATGATATTCCAATCCAATTCTCCCAAGTAATGTTGACTACTTCAATCCTTGAAGATATTAAAAGTATCCCTTAGAACTATGAATATTAATTTTACTAATGCCATTTTCTTAAGTTTCCCCTCCAGTATGCATGCCTTCTAAAGTTCTGTATATGGAATGTTAGCTCTTGGGTTTACAATTGGGTCTATTTTTTTTTTCTCTCCGTAGTTGTGAGAAATAGTGATATAGTGGCATTAAGAAGAATTTCTAATTAAATTTATGTGAGAGATTTAATGAAGAGTGAATATTTGAGGATGGATTCTATTTTGCAAATCTGAGTGACTACAAGAATAATGATGCCATCAATGGAAATAAGAAAATTAAGAAGAGGATTGTGGAGAAGTAATAAGTGATTTTAGGAATGTTGAAACTTGGATAACCCTTTGATGTTCAAATGAAAATTAAATTGGTGATGTATAACTGAAGCCAGATAGCTATATTTGAGTATCATTTGCATTGGAATGACTTTTGAACCAAAGGGAACTGATAATATCACAGAAAGCAGACATCAGTAGAAAAGAAAGCCTTTTGAATAGAAGTTTATTATCAGGAAAAAGAAGGCTGTTTTTTCAAAGCTGATTCTCATGATTAGAAAAAAGAACTAGGAGAGAGCAGGCTAAAATCGATGGAGATGGCTATGCAACAGTTAAATAAAAAATTCAAATGCTTCAGCAGCATGGAAAAAAAACAGGAGCAGGTTTTTAAATTTAACAATGAAGTCATCACTTTTGACCTTAGAGAGAATACTTTCAATCAATAATGGGGTGGGATACTAAATTATCAAAATTGTTGAGAAGAGATATATATGTGAGAAAGTAAAGTTGGGAAAGAAAAAGGTAGACACAGTGAGATGGACAGAAAGTGTCCTATTCAACAGTGTTCACTAAAATGTGATTCCAAGAAGTGAGAACTACTTCACAGATGTGGTCTGCCCAGTTTCCCAGAAGCTAGGGTGACTTTGTCCTTGGCAATTACAGACTGTGTACACTGTGTTCATACTTTTATGGCATGAATTAATTTATTATCTTATTTGTTAATTGTGGAGTGGAGGAGACAGCATTAACACTGGAGTCCCAAGACATTGGTATCAATGGCCATTCTGAGTTTTCTCCTTTCTCTGTGATCTTAGATATATCAAATATATTACATCATCTTTCTAACTTTCTTTTCTTTAACAATAAAAGAATAATAAACATAAGAATTAATTTATATATGGCACGTTTTAGTTAGCAATATGTTTTAAATGTAAACTGTGTGATATGTATATACAAACATGATGTGTATATATTCACACATATGTATGCATATGTTGCACATGATATTAATGTATATATGCATATATGTTACTTATATATTTTTATTTATTTAGCAATGCTGTGATATACTATCTATGCATGCATATATTACTCATGTGTATATGTGTGCATATTTGTTTGCATTGTGTAGCTACAAATGTGTACAAATATTACTTATCTCACAGTATTGGTATGCAAAACTAATATGAAGCATATACACATTTCTGCATATATTTTATGTATAACAGTATAAGTATATGTAACTATATACATATATGTGTATGTGTGTACACATATATAAAAGAAATGTTTAGCAAGGGAAAGACCTGGGAGAAGGAGTCAAACCTGATAGGAAAAATGATGCACATGATGTCTAAAAGTTCTCATAGCTGCTTCACTCTCACCTCAGAGATCACTCTGCATTAGGGAAATATTTATATTAATTTATGTGTAGATATAAGGTAGTTCCTTTAGATTTTTTCCAAATAATTATGTGAAAATATTTAATATATATTGAGTTATTTGTCTTACTTCTCCATCCTTCCCCACCATGACTTGTTCAATATCATTTGTCTTTAGGAGTGAAGAAGGAAGCTACAAAGACAGTGTTAAAATGATGGAACGAACATAAGCCAGATGTGGAGGTTAACACATTGTCTAAAAAGCTGATCTTAAGTCCCTGGCCTTTGATTCTCTCTGTTGGCTTACTGTCCATTTACATAAGAAACAGAGTAGGGAAAAAATCTTGATCTGTTGCTAATTCTTTCTTCTGACTTCAGAAAGTAGTGTAAAAATAGAATAAAAATAGTGTGCATTCTTGACCACTCAAAGTTGATTATATAGTTGTCACTTAAGAACTTTCTGGTGCTGTATGATTTGTTAGGTGAGCATTAGAAATATTGCCATTATTTTGATAAGGCACCCGAGGACACCAACAGATTAAATGCCTCCTTTAGGACAGATCTGAAATAAGCCATGACAAAGGCAGTGCTTGCATCTTGGTCTTTTGACTGCAAAATTGTTGGATTTTCAATCCACTCTTCTTCTTTTTCCATCTACATTTTCAGCAGGGAGATTACTGCCTAGTAAGGAAAGCCAGATTTCTATGTTTCCAAGGCTTTTCTTCTTCATTTTTGCCAGAAAGATTGAGAGAACATAATTAAAGTTAACCAGATAAACAGAATATCTAACATTTGGATAGGTAGATAAAGCAGTGGATATAGAATTGAACCACAAGTCAGGAAAACCAAAATTTAAATCAGACCTTAGATACTAGCTATGAGACTTTGGAAAAGTCACTTGCTTGTTTTCATAGAAATGTACCAATATAATAACAATAAAGAAAGGAGAAGAATGAGGGGAAGTAGTTGCATCAATTAGAGAGAGCAAAAAACAAGGTTCTTATAGTTCTCAAAGCTACTTCTCTTTCACACTAGACATCACCCTGCTCTTGTTGCAGACAGAATAGGGGAAAGATATAATAGACACTGTCACTGTTAGGAGGGACAGGATGATATTGTTGAGAGAAGTAACTGAGCAAAGGTAATAGAAGGTTAAATTCACACTTAATATTCAACATTTCTTCTTTTTTACTGTAGTCACTTTAGATGATTTGGCATTGAGTTAACAAGATTTAGAGTCAAATTCTTTAAATTACCCTAAAACCATGCATAATATGGATATTAAACAAACTATAATTTTAATCTACAAATATTCAGGGGAGCATGAATGAAGAAAAAGTTGTGAACTAAATTTATCTTCATCTTTTGGGTAAAATTCTTAATACTATTTTTGATTATGTTGGGCATGAATTAAGATTTTGCTAGAGTATTTCCTTTACATGGATGGATTTTTGTGATCTGAAAAAGTTTTTCTTCTTTGTTCATTGATATGATTTTCTAAATTCATAATTTACTCATATAGAACAGGACTTCTAAAAATACTGGAAACAAAAGATCATAAAAATATTTATTTGGGGAAAGTGGAAGATATTTTATAATCTGATGAAAAGTCTGAGATTTAATAGTTTCATCCACACACCTGACAACAATTTTGGATCACCTTGAATGAAAAAGTAATTGAAATCAATAAAATTTTTATAATTACTCTACTCTTTAAATTGTCTTGTACATGACAATGATATAATCTTTAAAATATTGTAAGCAGCTGCTGATTTTCTTTTCTTTAATTTTTAAGTTGGGCTTTACCCTTTTCTTATAGTTTCAAAATGGCCATGCCATACTGCAGTGGAATTATTCAGCATCAAAAGGTAAAAAAATTTCCCTGAAAGTCTTTGCTAAATTTCTGAGAATTAAAGTAATTGTCAAAAACTAAATAGTTCATCTGGTCAGCATTTAATTTAAAGCATGTGAAAACAGTTTTTTGTTTCATTGTGAATAATCCTATTTCACTGAGGTTATGGATAAGTTTGAATTCTCCACTTTCAAAGTCCCAACAATATTTCTAACAGGTTGTGAGTGTGATCTCTAAAAGCTTCAATTTTATGCATTTCCTTGTAGTAACTTCATTTTTCCATTGTATAACTTTCAATTCCACATCTTCTTTGTTCTCATACCCCTCCCCATCTATTAAGAAAGCAAGGAATACAAACTCATTACAAATATAAAGTCATGAAAACAAATTCCACATTATACATGTTAGTTAACATTCATTTTAAAAAGAAAAAAGTAGTAGCACAACAACATAAGGCAAGGAAACACATTTTGTATGAAATGGAATCTATCAAATGGCTGGCAGAAAATTGACTAAGTATAGGAAGACAACAGAATGTGTTTTTTTCATGAGAGTCATGAAGCATGTTTATCACAAAATTACATAATATTAAAATTATCGCAAGTAATTTCTGTACCAAAGTAGGTATTATGGATGAAAATCATTAAAAATACAGATTTGCTTCTGTGGAGATGGTATAGTTATGAACTAGCAGCTTCCTACATATTCATTCCAAATGTAACTTAATTCTTTTTTTTTATTAAAGCTTTTTATTTGTATAACATATGTATGGGTAGTTCCCCAAAATTGATCTTTACACAGCTTTCCCTTACAAATTTTACCCCCAGTCCCCTCCCCTCCCCTAGATGGCAGGAAGTCCACTACATGTTAATAATGTTGAAATACTTGACAAGTTATGCAAGAAAAATCCTATCTACAAGAAAAAAAGAAAATCAGAGAAAGGAAATACAATGCAAGCAAATATCAATAGAGATCATGAAAATGTTACGTTGTGGTCCATATTTCATATCCCTCTCTCTGGGTGTATATGATTTTCTTCAGTGAACAATTGGAACTGGTTTGAGACAATTCTTTGTTGCAGAGAACCATATCCATCAGAATTCATCATCATGCAATACTGTTGTTGCTGTGTATGATGATCTCGTGGTTCTGCTGATTTCACTCAGCATCAGTTCATGCAAGTCTCGCCAGGCCTCTCTGAAATCGCCCTGCTGGTCATTTCTTATGGAGCAATAATATTCCATAACATTCATATACTGGCTAAGAAATAGAGCAGTCAATCAGTGGCAAAAGATAGGTTATCAGGACAATCTAGGCATTAACCTTAACAATCTAGTGTCCGATAAACGCAAAGACCCCAGCTTTTGGGATAAATACTCATTATTCGGCAAAAATTGCTGGGAAAATTGGAAACTAGTGTGGAAGAAATTAGGGCTTGACCCATACCTAACACCACATACCAAGATAAGATCTAAATGGGTTCATGATCTAGATATAAAGAGGGACTTTGTAAGCAAGTTAGAGGAACGTAATATAGTTTATCTCTCAGAGCTGTGGAGATGGAATAAATTTATGTCCAAAGAAGATCTGGAACTCCTAATTGAACACCAGATGGATAATTTTGATTATATTAAGTTAAAAAGTTTCTGTACAAACAAAACAAATGCAGACAAGATTAGGAGGGAAGCATCAAATTGGGAAATCATCTTTACATTTAATGGTTCTGATAAAGG
>JAJPUD010009690.1:16578-42415 GCA_023553655.1 Myrmecobius fasciatus | reverse complement strand
GATGCAAAAATTTTAAATAAGATTTTAGCAACAAGATTACAGAAAGTCATCCCCAGGATAATACATCATGACCAAGTAGGATTTATACCAGGAATGCAGGGCTGGTTCAATATTAGGAAAATTATTTGCATAATCAATTATATTAAGAACCAAATTAATAAAAACCATATGATTCTCTCCATAGATGCAGAAAAAGCCTTTGATAAAATCCAACACCCATTCCTATTCAAAACACTGGAGAGCATAGGAATAAATGGGCTTTTCCTTAAAATGATTAATAGTATCTACTTAAAACCTTCAGCAAGCATCATATGTAATGGAGTCAAACTAGAACCATTCCCAATAAGATCAGGAGTGAAACAAGGCTGCCCACTGTCACCATTATTATTTAATATTGTCTTAGAAATGTTAGCTTTGGCAGTAAGAGAAGAAAAAGAGATTAAAGGAATTAGAGTAGGTAATGAGGAAACCAAATTATCACTCTTTGCAGTTGACATGATGATATACGTAGAGAACCCTAAAGACTCAAATAAAAAACTACTAGAAACAATTCACAAGTTTAGCAAATTTGCAGGATACAAAATAAATCCACATAAATCATCAGCATTTTTATATATTACCAATAAAGTTCAGCAGCAAGAGATACAAAAAGAAATTCCATTCCAAATAGCAGATGATAGGATAAAATATTTGGGAATCTATCTGCCAAGGGATAGTCAGGAACTATATGTACTAAACTACAAAACACTTTCCACACAAATAAAATCAGACCTAGTCAATTGGAAAAACTTAAAATGCTCATTGGTAGGCAGAGTGAATATAATAAAAATGACAATACTACCCAAACTAATTTACTTATTTAGTGCCATACCAATCAAACTCTCAAGAAATTATTTTACAGATCTAGAAAAAATAGTAGCAAAGTTCATTTGGAAAAACAAAACGTCAAGAATTTCAAGGGGATTAATGAAAAAAAAAAAGGCTGACGATGGTGGACTTGCTGTACCAGATCTAAAAGTATATTACAAAGCAGTGGTCATCAAAACCATTTGGTACTGGCTAAGAAATAGAGTAGTCGATCAGTGGAATAGGATAGAATCACAAGACAAACTAGGCAATAACTATTTAGTATTTGATAAACCCAAAGACCCCAGCTTTTGGGATAAGTATTCACTATTTGACAAAAACTGCTGGGAAAACTGGAAACTAGTGTGGAAGAAATTAGGGCTTGACCCACATCTAACACCACATACCAAGATAAGATCTAAATGGGTTCATGTTCTGGATATAAAGAGTGATACTATAAGTAAATTAGAGGAATGTAATATAGTTTACCTCTCAGACCTATGGAGATGGAATAAATTTATGTCCAAAGAAGAACTGGAAATCTTAATTGAAAACCAGATAGATAACTTTGACTATATTAAGTTAAAAAGGTTTTGTACAAACAAAATCAATGCAGACAAGATTAGGAGGGAAGCAATAAATTGGAAAATCATCTTTACATTTAAGGGTTCTGATAAAGGTCTCATCTCTCAAATATATAGAGAATTGTCTCATATTTATAAAAATTCATGCCATTCTCCAATCAATAAATGGTCAAAGGATATGAACAGGCAATTTTCAGAAGATGAAATTAAAACTATTTATAGTCATATGAAAAGGTGCTCCAAATCACTATTGATCAGAGAAATGCAAATCAAGACAACCCTGAGGTACCACTTCACAACTGTCAGATTGGCTAAAATGACAGGAAAAGTTAATGATGAATGTTGGAGGGGATTTGGGAGGGCTGGGACACTGATGCATTGCTGGTGGAGCTGTGAACGGATACAGCCATTCTGGAGAACAATTTGTTTAATTGTTTAATGTTTAATGTTTAAAAAGTTATCAGCCTGTGCATACCCTTTGACCCAGCAGCATTTCTATTGGGCTTATATCCCAAAGAAATCATAAAGGAAGGAAAGGGCCCCACATGTGCAAGAATGTTTGTGGCAGCCCTTTTTGTAGTAGCTAGAAACTGGAAATTGAATAGATGCCCTTCAATTGGAGAATGGCTGAATAAATTATGGTATATGAATATTATGGAATATTATTGTTCTTTAAGAAATGACCAGCAAGATGATTTCAGAGAGGCCTGGAGAGACTTACATGAACTGATGCTGAGTGAAATGAGCAGAACCAGGAGATCATTATACACGGCAACAACAGTTCTATATGAAAATTAATTCTGATGGACATGGCTCTCTTCAACAATGATATGTTTCAAACCACCTCCAATTGTTCACTGAAGAAAGCCATATACACCCAGAGAGAGGGATGTGAAATGTGGACCACAACATAACATTCTCATACTCCTTGACTGATGTTTGCTTACATTGTGTTTCCTTTATCTGATATATCATTTGTGTAGATAAGATTTTTCTTGCACAACAATGATAAGTTTGGAAATATGTATACATATATTCGATTTGCCAATATTTTAACATAATTAACATGTAGTGGATATCCTGCCATCTAGGGAAGGGGTGGGGAAGTTCGGGGAAAAAATTTGTAACGGAAAGCTATGTAAGGGTTATTGTTGAAGAATTACCCACCCATATGTTATGCAAATAAAATAAATTAAAAAAAAAAAGAAATTACCAGCGGGACGATTTCAGAGAGGCCTTGAGAGACTTACATGAACTGATGCTGTGTGAAATGAGCAGAACCAGGAGATCATTATACATGGCAACAACAATACTATATGACAATCAATTCTGATAGACATGGCTCTCTTCAACAATGAAATGTTTCAAACCACCTCCAATTGTTCACTGAAGAAAGCCATATACACCCAGAGAGAGGGATGTGAAATGTGGACC
Source organism: Myrmecobius fasciatus (assembly GCA_023553655.1). NCBI lineage: Eukaryota > Metazoa > Chordata > Mammalia > Dasyuromorphia > Myrmecobiidae > Myrmecobius > Myrmecobius fasciatus. The sequence goes on along the minus strand of JAJPUD010009690.1, from coordinate 39,551 downwards.
ACAACATAACATTCTCATACTCCTTGATTGATGTTTGCTTACATTGTGTTTCCTTTATCTGATATATCCTTTGTGTAGGTATGATTTTTCTTGCACAACAATAAGTTTGGAAATATGTATACATATATTCAATTTGCCAATATTTTAACATAATTAACATGTAGTGGGTATCCTGCCATCTGGGGGAGGGGTAGGGAGTTGGGGGGAAAAATTTGTAACAGAAAGCTATGTAAGGATTAATGTTGACACATTACCGACACATATGTTATGCAAATAAAATAAAAAAAAGAGAATAAGCTCCCATGGAAGAAAAGCATTCACAAATACACACACAGAAGCAGGCATTCTCATGTACACATGCATACATATATAGTGTTCTTGAGAAAGCAAAGCGAAGATGTTTTTGGACCAGATACTGATGTAGTAAAGTATTTTTTAATGTGATAATATGCCTTTTTTGTATCTACCTTTATTTAATGAGTCAATAACAAATACATATAAAACAAAAAATAGGGTAAATGGATAAAATGAGCTCATTAAAGATTTGTTTGTTTTACTCAGTAGTGAATAAGCCCTTTATTTACTCTACCTCTAAAAGTTAGCCCTGCATTCATTTGCTTTTCTATGATAATATGATGGGGTTTCTCAAACTTTTTTGATGAAATCCTCAATATTGGTACTTAACTAGGAGCTCACAAGGTTATCTAACCTAGCTCCCTATTTTTGCTCAGAAAATACATTTTTAGTATGATTTTATAGATGAGTAATTTGAGATATAAAGAAATGAAACAACTTGAGAAAAGACATATAATTATGAAATTATAGAGGAATAATGATGTGATATTTCCATGACACATTAATATTTTTAGTGCAGTTGATCAGAATTATTTCTTTTGAGTCTTGGTATAGCCCTGGGAACTATATGGCTTATGTGATTCACCCTGGGGAAATAGAGGCTCATACAGGTTAAATGAAGCCTATGATTACACAATACTGTCAGAATTTTAACTCAGCTTTTTCAAATTTTAGGCAAGTAATCTTTCTGTTAGTCACATTATTCCATAGAAATAGTTGAGAACAGGAAGATTTTGGAAAGGTGGCAGAGTAGGTTGGTAAATTACAAGCTCTACCAATTTTCCCCACAAATAGAATAAATTTGCATGTCAGAGTGAACATAAATTGCTTAAAAAATTGAGACAATCTGACAAGATCTCAGCTAACTCTGCAGAAACACTAGTAGGGATCCTTGAGGTTTTTTGGTTGTGGCAGGAGCCTCACCAGGAAGCACAGACACTTTCACCTTCCTGAATTTTTGTTGAGTGTAAGTTTTTGTCTGGGAAGACTGAGCAAATTTTGGCTGATGGAGCCCTGGTAGAGAAGGAACTAGGACTTGGTGAATATAGAAGCACTGAGTCTGGGACACTGATGGCTGTAGACATTTGCAAAAAGGTAGAGTTCATGGTTTGGGGTTCCTGGTCAGAATGGGGAGGTGAAGGGAAGCTTGAGTAATCATCACCTACCCCATGGTTAGATGTGCTTACACTCATATCTCTAATTTAAAAAAAAATGAACCAGCAAATAAGAAATAATTCTACCATGGAGTTATTATGGAAATAGAAAGAAGGGATTCATCTTCAGAGAATGACACTTTAGTAAAAAATGCTTCTACACCAAAGAATAACTTGAAATGTCTCTCTGCCCAGAGAGAATTTATAGAAGAACTCAAAAAAGAATTTAAAAAATCAAATGAGAGACATTGAGGAAAAACTAAAGAAAAAAATAAACCATCCAAGAAAAACAAGATTATGAAGAAAAAAAAAGTCAACCAATTAGAAAAGAAGGTACAAGGTCTCAAAGATTAAAATAACTCAACATGGACAGACTGTTTAAACATGGACAGATTGTTCAATTTTTTTACATAGAAAATGCATACTTTAAGATTTACATCAACAATAGAATAAACTCAAATAAAGTTTGGCAGAGTAAAAGTAAAAATAATACTCATGTTATGCAAATTAAATCCAGACAGCCCTTTTTGTAGTGGCTAGAAACTGGAAACTGAAGAAATGCCCATCAATTGGAGAGTGGCTGAATAAATTATGGTATATGAATGTTATGGAATATTATTGCTCTGTAAGAAATGACCAGCAGGACGATTTCAGAGAGGCCTGGAGGGACTTGCATGAACTGACGCTGAGTGAAACGAGCAGAACCAGGAGATCATCATGCACAGCAACAACAGTAGTACATGATGATCAATTGTGATGGACATGGCTCTCTGCAACAAAGAATTGTCTCAAACCAGTTCCAATTGTTCACTGAAGAAAACCATATACACCCAGAGAGAGGGATACGAAATATGGACCACAACATAACATTTTCATGATCTCTATTGACATTTGTTTGCATTGTGTTGCCTTTCTCTGATTCTTTTTTTTTTCTTGTAGATAGGATTTTTCTTGCATAACTTCTCAAGCATTTTAACATTATTAACATGTAGTGGACTTCCTTCCATGTAGGGGAGGGGAGGGGACTGGGGGTAAAATTTGTAATGGAAATCTTTGTAAAGATCAACGATGGGGAACCACCCATACATATGTTATACAAATAAAAAGCTTTAATAAAAAAAAATTTAAAAAATTAAATCCAGAGAAAAAATAGTCACAGAGGCATTAGAGGGGGAAGGAGGGATCAAATTTTTGAAAACCTTCTCATAAAGGGCATGGGTTCAATAGACAACACTACATATACACCATGAAGGGTATAGCATCCTCTAAAATCTATAAAGAAATAAGGGGAAAAGCATAGGTACATGGAAAAGCAAAGGGTGAAGCAAGAATACAACAGAGGGATGTCTGAGTAGAGGGAGGGGAAATAATAGTGAGTCAAAGTATGAAGCAGAATTTAATGAAAGAGTGAGCATGGATAGAAAAGACATGTGTATGTAGTGTATTTGTTTGTATGAGTGTGTGTATGTATACATAGAATCAATTCTTAACTGTAGCTTGCTTAGGAGTTGGAGGATGTCTGAGGTGTATGTATGTGTGTGTATATATATATATATGTATATATATATATATATATACATGTACCTATTTATATCTATCTATCTATATCTTTTCTTAACTTTCTTAACTAGAGCCTGTTTGGAGGTAGTAAAGGGGATGAAAGGGTAGGGAAAGAATAAAATAAATATGGTGCACAGATGAGAACAAAAGAACAATTTACAAGAAGTAAAAGATGGAAACTCAAATTTAATTTCTTCTACTACTTTATATACTTTCTTAAATTGCTATTAATTGTTATATATTTTGAATCCTCCCTGATGTTCTGCTAGGCACATCATAATGTTCTCTTTTGTTTTGTTTCATTTTTCTGTATTGCTTTTGTTTTTCTTTTTGTTTATTTCTTCAAATAAAATAATTTTTTTGGAAAAAAAGAAATAGATCAGAACAATTTTCAAATAGAATTGGTGTGCTTGTATTTTCTAGGAGGTGTTATTGTATACAAGATAGTCATTTTCTTCAAGCAAAATCAATCAGTATGTGTATATTCTATTTAAAGAAATCCAAGAAAACCAAAGATGCAGTCAGACATACTATGAAATGGAGGCTATATGAAGGCAAGTTGAGAGAAACAGAGAGAGACAGAGAGACAGAGACAAAGACAGAGACAGAGAGAGAGATGACAGTTATGTTCAAGAATTTGAAGTGTCAAGAATATAAAGATAAGCAATAAAGAACTGTCCTACCCTGAATGAACTTACATTTTAATAATGGTAAGAAAACACATAAAATGTCTACTTTCTTTTTTGACATCCACATTTCAAAGTTGCCTTACCATAAGATCAGAGTATATGAATATATACATCCCCATTCAACTCATCCACATTCACAAATATTTCAACTGATGCTAAAAACAAGCAAAGAAAAAATAATAATAATGGCTTGGTCAGTTTATCCCCTTGGTAACACTGTTAACAGCATGTTTTGGAGCAATTTTGTACCATATAACCTTCAAAAGTTCACAGGGGATGAAGAGTAGATTCTACAAATTTTGAAATGACCTTTTCCTTCCTTCCCTTTTATTCACTTTTATCCCTCTGAATATAACCTACCTATGTTGTGATTATAGTTGGTTTCTTGGAATGCATACTTTGAATATGCTTCATTATTTTTTTAACTTGATAAAGTATAATTGAAGCTGAGGTTTCTGAGAAGCTGTTAGGAAGATCACTCTAGTTTTGAAAGCTTAGAATAAAAAAATGTGTGTATTGGCAAAAAAATATATTGAACTCTGTTTTCTTGTGTTTGTCTCTAATATTATTAGGACTATAGACTGATCCTACAATATCTCCCAAAAAAACCTCTTTTGGTGAAGTACAATTTATGAGCCAAACATTACATTAATCTTTCTTATTATATGTTATAGTTTCTTTATTCATAGGACTTATCAATCATTACTATGGTTTCCCTGACCAAAATGTCATTTTGACAACTCCCCTAAAAGTATTGTCTTTTTTAATTAGGATATATCACAGTTCCTGTGGTGCAGAAGGTTATTAAGAAATACTTTTTAATCATTCATTCATTCATTCATTCATTCAAGTTATTAGTTTTAAAGTAATGCTCCAACATTTCCAATTTAATTTCAAAATTACATATTATATATTAAGCAAAATAAAGCTGTAATTTGTAATAGTGAAGGGAATAAAAACCAACAAAAGAAAGTATTTTTAAAAAATAAACACAATTCAAACTTCAATGGCTTTGGAGTCAGACAACCAAGTTTGAAATGATATCTCTGAAGCTAACTCTTTATGTTACTTTGATCATCACTTAATTCCCCTAGATCTCAGGTAACATGGGAGATTTTGATTAGATGACTCCTTCTAGCTTTTGATCTATGAACCTATCAGAATCTAATAGAAGGGGCTTATTCAAAAACAGAAAATAGTGAGTTTGGGAGAAAGATCTCTGTGACTATAAATACACATAGATAAGGAATTTATATCACATAGTCAATGAAAGTCACTTAATGAAGTAAAAAAGTTGAGTTGCTTATAGTTACACAACTAAAATGTATCAGTGACAAGACTTAAAGCTGTATATTACTGACTGAAGTTCTTATGTTTTTGTTATGGGGAGTTCTTTCAGTGGTGACACACATAAGACTTACATAAAAATATCCCAAAGCTTAAAGGAGCATTAATCTTGTGATAAAATAACCTATTTTTTGTATACAAACTTTAACTTTTCAGTCATATGATCATGGTGAAGTCACTGCATTGTTCTGTATCTCAGTTTCCTTAATAGTAAAATAAGGAAGTGACAGAGGACTTTATAATTCTGAAGCTTTCACATGGCTTTCATTTGCTGATTTTCTTTTTTTAAACAAATAAATTATATCTATTCCAACTTAAGCTGCTCCACCATTACTGGTGTAAAATTCAGGAATGGGGGCCTCACAAAACACTTTAAGAACCTGACTGACTATGGGGAAAGCCCCATTTTACCTGAAGGCATACATTGATTTTCTTTTTTTTTTATTACTAAAACTTTTTATTTGTATAACATATGTATGGGTAGTTCCCCAACATTGATCTTTACAAAGCTTTCCATTACAAATTTTACCCCCAGCCCCCTCCCCTCCCCTAAATGGCAGGAAGTCCACTACATGTTAATAATGTTGAAATGCTTGAGAAGTTATGCAAGAAAAATCCTATCTACAAGAAAAAAAAAAGAATCAGAGAAAGTCAACACAATGCAAGCAATGTCAATAGAGATCATAAAAATGTTACGTTGTGGTCCATATTTCATGTCCCTCTCTCTGGGTGTATATGGTTTTCTTCAGTGAACAATTGGAACTGGTTTGAGACAATTCTTTGTTGCAGAGAGCCATGTCCATCAGAATTGATCATCATGTAATACTGTTGTTGCTGTGTATGATGATCTCCTGGTTCTGCTCATTTCACTCAGCATCAGTTCATGCAAGTCCCTCCAGGCCTCTCTGAAATCGTCCTGATGGTCGTTTCTTACAGACCAATAATATTCCATAACATTCATATACCATAATTTATTCAGCCACTCTCCAATTGATGGACATCCCTTCAGTTTCCAGTTTCTAGCCATTACAAAAAGGGCTGCCACAAACATTCTTGCACAGGTGGGTCCCTTTCCCTCCTCTAAGATCTCTTTGATTTTCTATTGTTTTTCAATTTGTTCTGTGATCCAAAACTTGGATTTTACTTATCACATTCTTTCCTTATCTTGCTAAAAAAAAATCTCACTTTCCATGAGTATTCCTTTCTCTTTAGCAAAATTATTCTGATTTGATTGGCTGGACCAGGGCTTTCTCAGGCAGAATTTGCAGGCTTTTGCTCAGATGAGTATTATAATTTGACTATCTTTTGAAAAGTGTGTGTGTGTGTGTGTGTGTGTGTATTCCTCCTTGCTGGAAGAGTAGAAATTTAGAAAAAGATGAATATGTGCAACATTGTGTTTAAACAGGATGAAAGCTCAGGTTTGTATGTCTAAATTACTGTGCAGAAAAGGATGAAAGAGACCTGGAACAAAGGGGGTGGAGGTGGGAGAAGGGTGGCTGAAGCTGGATCAATAGCAGGGATAACTTGTCTATATATGACAATACATGTATAGAAAGATTAAGGGAAGTGGTGTGTATAAAGAGAGAGAGAATTGGAAGATGTGTTTCTGTACAGATGTGAAGTTGAAAGGTGGAAAACTGTCTTTGATGCTATTTTACCAGGTTTTAACACCCCAACTAAAAATATCAATGGCTGCAAGAGACAAGATATATATGCCCTCCCTCTTCCCCAAGGAATACATATTGCAAATTTCTCAGACCACTGGAGGGCACTGTGACATTGCATTTTGGTCAGTGACCTTTTTTGGTTCATAGTGCAATAAGTATAATCTAGCCTTTCAAAATCCAGGATGAACACTCAGATACTCTGGGGTGATGTCTGTACACGTCTACCGGTAAAGTCATGTGGATATATAAATCAGTTAGTACCCTACAGAGGTAGCTGTGGTATCTGTGATTGCTTTTCACAATCAGCAAGACTTGAGATGCTCCAGAAATTCCTTAGCTAGCAAGCAGCTCAGGCTAGGCTTAGATATTACGATTTTCCATTTGCAGTGCTAATGGATCATTTTTTTGGCATTCCCACTCATTAAAATGAGTGTCAGAATGATGGATTAATTTAGGGGCATTTTCTGTCCTTGGTCTAATCTTTGTGGAGGGAATGATAATGCCTCTTGCACTGTGTGAAGCCCTATAGCACTTCAGTTCTGCTAGACAAAATGAAATGAAGGGAAGGGGTTTTACATCAAGATGAACTGACTGCCAGAATTCTAGGTATTTGTAGTGTAAAGTGGAACCCAATAAGAGGTCACTATAGAAATGTGAAACTCATCTTAGAAATGGTTTAAAATGTATATGAGGACAGAGCTGTGCAGTCATACCTTACTTCCCTTCAAATAAGAAGTAAAGGAAGTCATTTCAGCCATGGAGTGTTGTGTGAACCAAATAGAGGCAACAGACAAAATTTAAAAAGAGGACAGAAAGAGCACTGTTTTATTTAGGATGTAGGGCACTCATCACCCAGCTTTTCTAATCCTTGAATCAAAAGTTCTTGGATTTTTTCAAGGAAAGAAAGGAAGGAGACTATTAGGAATAATATTTTTCTTACTGTCAATATGTCCTAGTCTATGATACAATCTACTTGATAAAGATAAATTAACTTAGTTTAGAATCAAAGAACCTGAGTTCAAAACTCAGTCTTGTTACTTATTTTGTGTGACCCAAGGGAAGTCAGTAACCCAAATCTTGAATTTCATGTTTCATAAAATAAGAAAATATATTTTCACTGATGTGCATTCCATCTCTAAAACTATGATTTTGTATGCAAATCATAATGAAGTATGAATAATTTAGAAGCCTGCCTCCTACATTTCCAGCTCCCCCCCCTTTTTTTCTTTATTCCCTTCTCAGTGTTCTGACCTTGGCTCACTGATTTTCTCTTGCTGTTTCAGAAACAGACATTCCATTCCCCTATTGTGTGTCTTTTTATTGGCTGTCCCACACCCAGAATGCCCTTCTTCTCTAAAGACAGCACTCAAATCCTAACTTCTGCAAGAGACCTTTTTGGGTTTTCACTCCTACATCCCTAGTGATATCTTCTCTTTCAGCTTGCTGTGTCACTATCAATGAGATGTTGTGTTCATATAGCTATTTTCATGGTTTCTCATGTGACCTCATTGAAGACGGGATAGTGTTTTTGCATTTATTTATTTCCTCACAGTATTTAGCACAGTTCTTGATCAAAAGGAAGTACTAAATAATTCCTTGTTGATTGAATATATGTTTAAGGACATACCTGCTAAGAACTTCCTGCCAGAGATGCATCACAATCAAATTGCATTGGTATTTTCCATGCTGAAAATTTTGTGTAACCCAACATTTTCTATTATGTATTCACGAGAATGCATAGAATGTGGACAATATATGAAGACATATAAAGAAAAAAATCACTGGATTCCAGAAAATTCTAACTCAAATGTCTTAGAACATGTGTTTCTTCTCTGATTTCCTCCTTCATTCATTATAAAAGGATATATATGTTCTATAATAATGATTTATTTATAAAGTAAATGTATGTTTCTGCCAATATATTGGTGTTTCAGACAGTTCCTAAATGCATAAGACAGTTCCAGAACTATTGACCACAGTCACTGTGCCAGCAGAGTCCAAAAGTATGTTAACAATTGTCAAGGAGAGTATTTTGTAAGTATAATATTTACTTAACCATTAACACCAATCACTGGTCTTATAAAGATTCATTGTCTCTCAACAACCCAAGATCAGAAAAAGGATACTGTAAGTAGAGTGTTAGAAATCACTAGTTTCCTCCTGTTGAGAACCCAAATGGGAACCTTCCCACAGAAGGTTTTGTGTTTATCCAAAATTGTATGGCTGCTAACTGGCACATCCAATATTTGAATACATTTTTTTTTCTGTTTCTACATGCAATGTCTTCTTAGCTGTGTTATATTGGTAAATAACAAGTATGAGGGCCAAGAGTAGAAAAACAGTGTATTAAAAATAAATAAAACCAATCCTTTTCAGCACTAACATTCTGCATTCTTGCTTTTAATATCCCACATTCTATTTCCTATGAGTCTAGCATTCTGTTTTGTAAAATGCCATTGAACTCTCACAATCTGTGATTCAATGATCCTGAGTAATAAATAATCATCTTCAAAGCACTGATTTCAGAAAATTCCCAGGGCATACAAAGCCTTTAGGAAGAAGTTTCTAGTATTTTAGACAACATTAAGGAAAAGAAAGATGATCAATTCTTGAGACAAAGGTTGAGAATAGCAAGAGTAATAGAATTAAGAAAAAGGAACTAATGCCTTTGGGGATAGCCCTGGATATTCCCAATCTATCCTTAAACAACCCAGAGTTCAAATGAAGGAAGCAGTGATTTCCACACTCAACCAGTAATTTGATAGCTGACTCCCTAGGAGAGCAATGTTAGTGCTTTATTTAATATAATGGTTTCTCTTTGTAAACTTTAGGAAGATTTTAGAGTATCAATTATATGTAATTATACATGCTTATTGCTTAAGATACAATGATGTTTTTCTGCTGAGGTATGGACACACTGATTTATTCAGTATGGTGTATGAAAGTAGGCATGTGTATATATTTTTCTCTCTTTGACTCTTTCTCTCTGATTCTCTGTCTTTCTTTGGCTCTCTGTCTTTATTCTGATTCTGTATTGGAATTATAATCTCAATTCCAATCCTTAATAATTGATTTCAATATAGTATACCTTAGCAAAATCACTTCCCCTCTTCAGGCCCAATATTTAGGTGAGTGCACTTCTATCAGGAATATAATATATAGATATATGCATAGATGATAGAAATATCTCTTGTTATTAACTATATGTATATATATATGTTAAATAAATATGAGGTATACACATGTCAGATAAGTGTGTTATAAAGTATTTATATGAAATTTATGGTTTATTATTTTTTATATTTTTGATAGAATTATATTAATATCATGTTACTTAGATGTGATTAATTTTATCTCTAAATCATTGTTTTTAATTAATTTATAACACTCTAAATCATGGACAGTGACCTCTGCGCTCTTTTTCCTCAACTTCACTAGCCTGATTCCAGATTTTGCAGAGTTTTCGAGGAACTTTCCTTTGAAAGTTTATGGATCATGAACCTTCCAGACATTATCAACCTCAGATTTAGGCAAGTAGTCTGCATCCCTTAAGGGGTGCCACACAAAGATTATTAATATAAAAATAAAGTATTTAGCCAATGTCACATTATTTACATGGGATATGTTGTATGTCATTTCTAAATGTCTCAATACATGTAATTAAATCAACTAATTATCTTCAATTATAGGTGTGAAGGTGATTCTATGTTAACTAAAGTGTGGTACATTAATACTGTCAGGGGGAGGAGGTGGAAAGAAGAAAAGCTTTCTACTTTTGGACAGGAGGTGATTGGTTTCCTCATCTATACATGTGATAAGGTCAGCTTCACTTATGGGTCTCCATTCCCTGTTTCTTCAGTACGAATGGCTGAAAATTATTAAGTATAGTTCAAACCTTGCCCATCCCTCCCTGCAAATACAGATGTTCAAGGTTGTCCTAAGTCCTCTGGCCATTTTGGACCATACTGTGCTACCTTACCCATATCCCCCACCAGTCTTCCCTGGAGAAAATTACCTATGTAACAAATGCAGAAACCAACCAAGGGTTGAAACATGATCCAAAAATGATACTTGTTGCCTCAGCATGACTTTTCTGGCTGTTCCTTAGTGCTTTTTGTTGTATTGAGGCTTTCTTGATAACATAACTGTGTCCTCTCCTAGGAGACTGTGAAAATGTCTTTCCTGTGGATTTCATAACTTCTTCATAGTGGAAAAAACAAATAAACAAAAACAAAAACAAGTAACCAAAGGAACATGCATTTCTCTACATTAAGATGAAATAGAACAATGAAAAAAATGGCCCATTCATGTCATGTTACTGCACTGAGCACCTCTTTTCGTCCCATCCACAAACACTATATATCTGGATATTTGGATAACACCAAAAATATACTAGAGGCATTATAATGATTATGAAAATAGCAACAGGCATAATAATAGTTAACATTTATATAGCACTTTAAATTTACAAATTATTTTGCATATATAACCTCATCTAATTCTCAAAACAACCCTGAGAAATGTATTATTATTATTTCTATTTTACAGGCAAAGAAGAAAGAATGAGAAACATTAAGTGATTTGCCCAGATCATTCAGTCAGAAAGTAGTTGCTTGTAGAAGCTGGATCCAACTAGCTTTGTAAAAGCTGATTGTTAAATTTAATTATTTGTCTTTAATTGGAAATCAGCCAGTGTTCTAAATTAGTATTGTTTTATTGGTTTGTTGAATTGTAAACTTAATACAATAGAAATAACAACATTAATACTGCTAATGAAATTCAATATTATTCCCTGGTGGACATTTTTTAGAGACCCAGTTGATGAACACTGAACAACACACCACTGCTAGTAAGTATGAGACAGGTTTACTACTTAGGTCAACCTGACTCCAAGTCTACTTCTCTCTTTACTGAGCCACTTATATTAGAAATTTAAAATATCAATCACTATTTTTGAAACCTCTTAAATAATAGATTTGGAAACACATTTATTTTCTAATGCTTCAGGGTAAGGTGAAGAGGGGTTGGGATGTGTGGGGAAATGCTAAAATTAATAGGTAGGAGCAACTGGATGGTGCAGTGGATAAAGCACTGACCCCAAAGTCTGGAGAACATGAGTTCAAATGTGACCTCAGACACTTAACACTTTTTATCTGAACATGGGCAAGCCACTTAACCTCTATTTTCTTGCAAAAAATAAATAAAAAAGCAGAGAAAAACCAAGGTAACTGATATTCAAGGAGGTAAATTTTAGCTCAATGAAAGGAGATGTTGAAAGAAAGGTTGAGTTAAGAAGCCCAACTCCTAAAATATGTAAGGTATCTGGCCACTATAGCCCTAGAATTCACACACTGGATATACTCTCTACCTCTACAATCTCTCTTTGTGATTGGATGCCTTCTCCCAAAATCTCCATTTAAAGATAATGTCCTTACCATTTATTTTTCATTTTAATCCATTCTTCACTCTAAATCTCCTCTGCCATGTTCTCTTTCCCAGATATCTTTGCCCCCTCCACTTTCTCTTTGTGACTTTTTTGTTTTGTATTGTCTTTGCCAATTAGGATGTGAACCTCCTGAGGGCAAGGACTATCTTTGTATTTATTTGTTTTTTTTTTTTTTTTTTTTCAGTGCTTAGCTAAATCCTGGAACATAGTAAGTGCTTAATAAATACTTGTTGACTGACTGACAGTGGTCAAATTGCATAATCTATCAATGATACAAGCTACTGGTTTGCAAATTATTTTGGTAGTATAATCCTATCACTTTCATTTTCATTAATATGTATATAATATCCATGTACTACTTTCTAATCTATTACTGTAAAAAGAGATAAATATGAAACATTTTATATATTAATGGCACAAAAATTTTGCCCTAAGTAAAATATTTATTTGTAGTAAAAAAGTATAATTAAATAAATTTAAAAACAAAATCCTGTGCATATCTTGGCATATATGACAAATGTAAATAATGATTGTGTTAGATATTAATTATTCAGTTAATTTGATTTATGAAATTAATCAAATGTGTTATTTTTAGCTTTTAATTGAAAATTCCACATGACAATAATAAAGAATGTGTCATAAAAATTGTAGATTATGTTAATAAATGTTTTTATGTTTATTAGAGCAATCATTTATAGAAAATGGGTTAAACCAAAGTGTTTATTGTTTATAGGAGTCTCTATGAAGAAGAAATTTCCTTTTCCAATGAAGAATGGCATCTTCAATTCAATAGATTTAGGGAGCTACCTAGAGCACTAAGAAATTTTCACTTGTTTTGGGTAACCCAGGCTTTATATATTAGAGAAAATATTTAAAAACCAAGAATTCCTGGCTCGAATCCAAACTCTATTTACTATATCACGCTGAGTTTTCCAAATATACTGGTTTCTTTAATGATTTATTCTGTACAGGTATTTTATTCTATGATTTCTTTGAAATTGTATATTGTTAGTAAAACATTTTGTTTATGTACAAAGTTGTATGCAATTATATTCTAGGCATTTCTTCAAACTATGAGCTATCTTCTCCACTTGTGCATTTGTATAGTATCTTAACTAAGCTTAGAATGTATTTTTCACCTCTTCATCTGAGTTTCTTCAAGAAGTGAAAGTAAGAATTCCAAGCATGTATCATAGCTTGTACAAAGACATTGTTGTGGAGTTCTAATTGTTCAATGAAGAAAGCCATATATACCCAGAGAGAGGGATATGACATGTGGACCACAACATAACATTTTCATGCTCTCTATTGATGTTTGCTTGCATTATGTTTCCCTTCTAAGATTTTTTTTTCTTGTACATCTGACTTTTCTTGCACAGCAAGATAACTGTAAAAATATGTATACACATATTCCATTTGTCAAGTATTTTAACATAACATGTAGTAGACTTCCTGGCATCTAGGGGAGGGGTGGGGACCCAGGGGGGGAAATTTGGTAACAGAAAGCTTTTCAGGGATCTATGTTGAAAAATTACCTATACATATGTTTTGCAAATAAAAAGCTTTAATAAAAAAATGAAAATAAATAAATAAATAATAAAATAAAATAAAAGGCTGGTTCTAGGATAAAAAAAATAAATAAAATGAAGCACTCCCAAAAAAGAAAAAAATTACCCATGCATTTGTTTTGCAAATAAAAAGCTTTAATAAAAAAAAATAAAAAAAAATAAAAGACATTTTGGTTGGCTTTGGAACTAAGAGGATTTTGGATTGGACACTAAAAGCATTGTTGCATCTGTAGGAAAGGAAAGTCATAGTTGAACATGAATTCAAGACTATCAGTCTATTATTTTTGTTATTGTTGGTGTAGCTGTTTTTGATGATCTTTCATTCTCAAAGAGGATCAATGACATCATAAGGTCAAGGTCTTGACTTGTACATGAATTGTATATAAGTGAGGCAGAGTTGCGCAGTCTTCAGTCTCATTCTTTTCTCCATAGTTATCTGAGTCTAATAGCAAGACAAAAGTCAAAAAGACTGACAATGGTCCAGAAATATCAATTTAGCAACTATATAAACAATATATTGGAAAAGAGTTGAGTAGGGAGACCAGTCAGGAGGTTGTTGTCTTAATCCTAGCAACTGATTGACTTGGACTAGGCAAAGAATTATAATGAGTGGTTGTGTTGGTTTACAATGACCATTCAAATTTCAATAGTCTTTTTGATTCTGCTCAGTTTTAAGTCACTTCATTTATTATAATGTTGTAAACTATTTGTTATTTTCAATTTTATTCCCAGTATGTGGCAGAATGATTTTCATACAATTAACACGTGATAAACATTTCCCAGTTCATCTCTTCCCATAGCATTATCTTACATGTGTTATAATGAAACAATACAAAGATATATGCAACCTGATTAATTAATATTGATGGGCAAATGTTGAAGAAGCAGGTACAGATACATTGGAAACTATTTACTATAACCATGAACACAGGTAGTCAAAAACAGAAAATTATCTTTGTACTAGACTGAGATAAGGAGTCATTGGTAAAAATGAAGTGGAAAACAGCAATATCAATGATCATCTCCTACTGAAGACTTGTGTCTTTTATAACCTTCTCATAAGTAACACTATCTTTCATTTACCTAAATAACATTAAACCTTGTTGATGCACTCTTGCAGCAAACATTGGCATTTAAAAAGCTATGCCATTTTAAGGAGAAGACACAGATGTGAGAGTGAAAATGCAATGTGTGGTACAGAATGCTGGACTGAACATAGACTTATCCTTTCTTAGATAAACATTCACATTCAACAAAAGTTTCAGTCTCAAAATAAGACAAGTACAATTCTGAACAGATTAAAACACTTTTCTGTGCAGGAACTATTATGGGAGGGAAAGCAGAACCAATACATATTTAGTAAAAGAGGAGCATGAAAAGAGTGTGTACCATTTAATGAGGTAGTGTGCAACTCTACATTTATTCCTCCTGGACAGAATATTCACAAACATCAGTATTGGTTTGGCAAAAAATGATGGTGAAAGAATTAATGGGAAAATAAAAATCTATTTACCAAGAGGATAATTTTTCCATCTTTAATAAGATATTGTTTAATTACATTAAAAGTGAAGTGCAAGCAAAGATTAGAAAGGTGGAAGATTCTTGGCTCAATAAAAAGACAGATGAAATTCAACTTACACTGATAGTAATACTACAAAATACTTTTATCATGCCCTGAATTCTATTTATGGGCCAAAGACTTAAGGTGCATCTCAATTTCTTAGGGCTGATGGAATAACTTTGGTTAGTAATAAAGTCATGGTCTTGGAGAGATAGACTTAACATTTTCACTGTATTATCAGCAGGCCATCATCATTCAGTGCCAAAGTCATTGACCCTATATTTCAAGTTGAACTTAGTCTCTCTTTGGTTGAACTTCCAACCAAAGAAAGGGGTTTTAATACTGTCCAACTTTTCTCATGTTGCAAAACATCTAATGCTGATACTATTTCAGTTGAAATGTACATGGCTCACAGTCCACTACTCGTACAAAAGATGAATAAAATCTTCCTGGTTATATGATTAGAAGAGGTTATCTCCTAGGAGTTTAAAGATGCTTCCATTGTTCATTACTATCAAAGAAAAGGGAATAGGTTGTTCCATGAAAATCATATTGGAGCCTCTCCCCTAGTCATTCCCCCAAAGAGTTTTTCCAGACTCCTTTTTATATGGGTATTCTTCACCTATAAAATGGTCGTCTACACAAAAGCCCATGAGGCTTTATGAAGGGCAAAGGAATAGTCAATATAGTTTTTGCTGCCCAACAACTCCAGAAGAAATACTAGAAGCAGATAGGATTTTTGAACAAGATCTTTGATAACATCAGTCATAAGGGCTTGTGAATGACTATGGCAAAATTTGGTTGCCTGGAGAAGTTCATCTGTATCATATGTCAGTTCAATGATGACATACTTGTGTGGATTATGGAAAATGGAAGATACTTTTCCAGTCACAAGAGGAGTGAGGCAGAGAAGTTTTTGTCATGAAGTTTTCATTGATATTGTCAGATACCATCAAAAAGTATATGCCATCAAATTCAACTACTTCTTTGATGGCAAATTATTTAATTTGAAAAGATCAAGACTAACATGGAGGGAGAGTTTGGTGCATGGTGTTTTGTTGATAGATGATTATGTACTCACCATAATCTTTGAAGCTTAGATGCAACAGAGTATGGATCAGTTCTCTGCCACTTGTGATAATTTTGGTCTGACAATTAACACTAAAAAAACAAAAATTCTCCACCATTCAGCTGTATCACCCATTCATGGAACCATAAGTTATAGCAAATAAAGAAATTTTTAACACTATATATATGCATATATATACTGTTCAAAATTTACATATATATATATATATTATTCATTTTACATATCTGTATATAGTGTTCAAAAGTAAATATATATATGTATAAATATAAAACTTTATTTAGCTTTGCAATAAACAGAAATGATGAGATTGATGCATACATTGCCAAAGCCAGCTTAGTGTTTGAGAAGTTTCAAAGGAGAATGTGGGATAAAAGAGGTATTAGGCTGCCTATCAAAGTAAATATTTACAAATGTGTGGTGCTGACCTCCTTGTTGTTTGTTTGGAAAAATTGAACAGTACACCAGCACTTTGCCAAAAAATGGGATCACTTCTATTTGAAAGATGCTGAAATTACCTCACCATAAATTATTAGATTCTGAATCCCTTGCTTTTTTTCTTTTTATTGAAGTTTTTTTTATTTTCAAAATATATGCAAGAATAATTTTTCAGCATTGACCCTTGCAAAATCTTGTGTACCAATTTTTTACTTCCTTTCCCCCCACTCCTTCCCCTAGATGTCAAGTAATCCAACATATGTTATTCATGGTAAAATATATATGTAAATCAATTAAAGGCAAACATATTTATACAATTATCTTGCTGCACAAGAAAAATCTGATCAGAAAGGTAGAAAAATGAAAAAGAAAATAAAATTCAAGCAAACAACAAAATAAGTTAAAATGCTATGTTGTAATAAACATATAGTTTCTAAAGCCCTCTCTCTTGGTGTAGATAGTTCTTATCATGTCAGGATCATTGGAACTGGCCTAAATCATCCCATTGATAGGAAAAAAAAACACATCCATTAGAATTGATGATTGTATAATTTTGCTTTTGCCATGTACAATGATCTCCTGGTTTTACTCATTTCACTCAACATCAGTTCCTGTAAGTCTCTCCAGGCATCTCTGAAATTATCCTGCTGATCATTACTTATAAAAGAATAATATTCCATGACATTCATATATCATAACTTATTCAGCCATTCTCCAAATGATGAGAATCCATTCACTTTCTACTTTCTTGCCAATAGAAAAAGGGCTGCCACAAACATTTTTATAAATGTTGGTACCTTTCCCTCCTTTAAGATATCTGGAATATAAGCACAATAGAAACACTGCTATATCAAAGGGTATGCACAATTTGATAGCTCTTTCGGCATATTTCCAAATTGCTGTACAGAATGATAGGATCAATTCACAATTCCACCAACAATGTACTAGTGTCACAGTTTTCTCACATCCTCTCCAACATTATCTTTTCCTCTTATCTTAGCCAAACTGAGAGGTGTGTAGTGGTATGTCAGAGTTGTCTTAATATGCATTTCTCTTGTCAATAGTGATTCATAACAACAGGTTATTTTAATTTTCTCATCTGAAACTTGTATGTTCACATAATTTAACCATTTATCAATTAAAATGATTTCTGATGAATTTGAGTCAGTTGTCTATATATTTTAGAAATGAGGCCTTTATCAGAACCCTTGAATGTAAAAATGTTTTACCAATTTATTGCTTCCCTTCTAAATGTGTCTGTATTAGTTTTGTTTGAACAAAAAGTCTTTAAATTAGTATAATCAAAATTATTTATTTTGTGTTCAATAATAAGCTCCAATTCTTCCATAGTCACAAATTCCTGCCTTCTCCACAGATCTGAGGGGTTAACTATCCTATGTTCTTCTCATTTGTCTATATTATCATTCTTTATATCTATATCATGAATCTATTTTGACCTTATCTTGGTATATGGTGTTAGGTGTGGGTCAATGCTTAGTTTCTTCCATACCAGTTTCCAATTTTCCCAGCAGTTTTTATCAAATAATGAGTTCTTAGCCCCAAAGCTAGGATTACTATAGTCGTTGACATTTTGTCCTTTACACCTAATGTATTACACGGATCTATTACTCTATTTCTTAGACAATACCAAATGGTTTTGATGACTGCAGTTTTATAATATAGTTTTAGTTCTGGTGGTGTAAGCCACCTTCATCACTATTTTACTTTCATTAATTCCCTTGAAATTCATTTTTCTTTCAGATAAACTTTGTTATTATTTTTAATTGATCTATAAAATAATTCTTGGGAGTATAATTGGTAGGGCACTAAATGCATTAATTAATTTAGTTAGTATTATCATTTTTATTATATTTGCTCAGCCTACCCATGGGCAACCAATATTTTTTCCAATTTATTAAATCTTACTTTGTGTGGAAAGTGTTTTGTAGTTGTGTTCATACAGTTCCTTACTTTCCCTTGGCAGATAGACTACCAAATATTTTGTAGTATCAACAGTTATTTTCAATGAAATTTTGCTTTGTATCACTTGCTGCTGAAGTTTTTAGGTAATATATAAAAATGCTGATGATTTATGTGGATTTGTTTTGTATCCTGCAACTTTACTAAAGTTTTGAATTGTTTTTAGTAATTTTAGTTGATTTTCTAGGGTTCTTTAATTATACTATCATATCATTTGCGAAGAGTGATAATTTTGTTTCCTCATTATGTACTCTAATAACTTTAATCTCTTTTTCTTATCTTATTGCCAAAGCTAAAATTTCTTATTTTTTAAAAGTTTTTTTTCAAAACATATAGATGGATAATTTACCAACGTTGACCCTTGAATAGCCTTTTGTTTCAAATTTTTCCCTCCTTCCCTCACCCTCCTTTAGATGGCAAAAAATCTAATATATGTTATACATGATAAAATATATGTTAAATCCAATTTATGTAAACATATTTATACAATTTTGCTGTTTAAGGAAAATCAGATAAAAAAGCAAAGACAATGAGTAAGAAAACAAAATGCAAGTGAAGAACAACAAAAAGAGTAAGAAGTTATGTTGTGAGCTACACTCAGTTCCCATAGTGTTCCCTCTGAGTATAGATGGCTCTCTTCAACAGAAGATCTTTGGACCTGACCTCAATCATCTCATTGTTGAAAAGAGTCACGTCCATCAAAATCGATCGTCACATAAGATTCCTGTTGTCATGTACAATGATCTCCTGTTTCCACCCATTTAATTTCACATCAGTTAATGTAACTCTCTCTAGACCTCTCCTAAATCATCCTGCTGATAGTTCCTTATACAACAATAATATTTCATAGCATTCACATATTATATCTTATTCAGCTATTCTCCAACTGATGGGCTCATTTTCCAGTTCCTTGCCGCTTCAAAAAGGGCTGCCACAAACAGTTTTTGCACATGTGGGTTTCTTTCATTACTTTAAGATCTCTTTGACATATAAGGCCAATAGAAACACTACTGTATCAACTGGTATTCATAATTTGATAGCCCTTTGGGCATAATTCCAAATTGCTCTCCAGAATGGTAGGATCAGTTCATAATTTCAAGAACAATGCACTAGTGTCCCAGTTTTCCCATATTCCCTCCAACATATGTCATTATAATTTCCTGTCATCTTAGCCAAGCTGAGAGGTGTGTAATGATATGTCAGAGTTGTTTTAATTTGCATTTTTCTGATCAATGGTGATTTAGACTACCTTTTCATATGATTGGAAATGGTTTTAATTCCTCGTCTGAAAATTGCCAGTTTATGTGCTTTGGGCATTTATCAGTTGGAGAATGGCCTAAATTCTTATAAAATTGAGTCAGTTTTCTATATATATTTTAGAAATAAGTGTTTTGATAAAGGTTCTGATATCAGAAAACTTAAATGTAAAAATATTTTCCCAATGCATTGCTTCCCTTCTAATGTTGTTTGCATTAGTTTTGTTTGTGCAAAAATCTTTTAAGTTAATATCAAAATCATCTATGAAGTGTTCAATCATGGACTCCAGTTCTTCTTGGGTCACAAATTCCTTCCTTCTACACAGATCTGAGAGGTAAACTATCCAATGTTCTTCTAATGTGCTTATAACATCACTCATATCCAAATCATAACAGCATTTTGACTTTATCTTGATATATGCTGTTAAGTGTGAGTCAAAGCCTATTTTCTGCCACACTGGTTTCCAATTTTCTCAGCAGTTTTGGTCAATTAGTGAGTTCTTATCCCAAAAGCTGGGATCTTTGGATTTGTCAAACACTAATTTGCTATAGTTATTGACTATTTTTCCATTGAACCTAATCTGTTCCACTCATCAACTACTCTATTTCTTAGCCAATATTAAATGGTTTTGATGACTGTTGTTTTATAATATAGTTTTAGATCTGCCACAGATAGGATACCTTCATTGGAATTATTTTTTTTTCATTAATTCCCTTGAAATTCTTGACCTTTTGTTCTTCCAGATAAACTTTGTCATTATTTTTTCCAGATCTGTAAAGTAATTTCTTTGAAATTTGACTGGTATGACACTAAATAAGTAGATTAATGTAGGTAGTATTGTCTAGCTTTTTTAGGTGCAAGACCAATCATTGATTTTCTCTTTCTCTACTGTATGCAAATAAACATCTAGAGATATGCAATTTCCCCTAATAAATACTTTGGTTGCACCTCATAATTTTTGGTATGTTGTCTCATTTTTGTCATTCTCTTGGATGAAATTATTGATTATGTCTTTTATTTGTTGTTTCACCCATTCATTCTTTAGAATTAGATCATTTAGTTTCCAATTAATTTTTGATCTATATTCCCCTGGCAATTTTATTGCATAATTATCAGGAAATGATGCATTTACTATTTCTGCCCTTCTGCATTTTATTTTGATCTCTTTATGCCCTAATACATGGTCAATTTTTGTATAGGTTCCATTAATTAGAGAAAAAAGCATACTCCTTTCTGTCTCCATTAAATAATCTCCAAACATGTATCATACCAAACTTTTCTAAAATTCTGTTTACCACCTTAATTTTTTTTCTCATTCATTTTGTTGTTTGGTTTAGTTAGTTGTGAGAGTAAAATTGATATTCCCCACTAGTAAAATTTTGCTATTTCTTCTTGCAGCTCCCTTAAATCATTATTAATATTACTTGATTACCTATCGTACCCTTAAACAAGATATAGTTTGCTTCCTTATCTCTTTTAATTAGATCTATTTTTGCTTTTGCTTGATCTGAGAACAGGATCACTAGTTTTGCTTTTTTACTTAGCCTGAAGCATAATATATTCTGCTCCAGTCTTTTACCTTTACTCTTTATGTATCACTTTTCATTAAATATTTTTCTTGTAAACAACATATTGCAGGATTCAAGCATTTAACCCAGTCTTCTATCCACTTCAATTTTTGAGAGAATTCAATTCATTTACATTCACAGTTAAAATGAATATTTCCCCCAATCTTATTTACCACAAGTTATGCTTTTATCTTTCCTTTCCCTCTTTCCCTCCTCCCCAGTATTTTGCTGCAGACCACCACCTCTCTCAAACAGCCTTCCTCCTTTACAACCCCTTCCCCTTTTATATATATTTTCCCTTACTTCTGTTTTCACTTTTATTAGCCTCCCCTTTTCCCTTTTCACTTTCCTCTCCCACTTCCCTATAAGTTGATAGGAGTTTCTCTGTGAAACCGATTATGGACAATATACTATTTTTTGAGCAAACTCTTATGAGAGTAAGATTCACACAATA
The DNA here is from genome assembly GCA_023553655.1 of Myrmecobius fasciatus. NCBI lineage: Eukaryota > Metazoa > Chordata > Mammalia > Dasyuromorphia > Myrmecobiidae > Myrmecobius > Myrmecobius fasciatus. The sequence goes on along the minus strand of JAJPUD010009690.1, from coordinate 17,421 downwards.
TTCAATTCCCTTCTTTCTTTTCCTCAATTATAATAGGTCTTCTTTCCTCCTTCATGAGATGGAATTTCCCTCATTTTACCTCGATTTTCTTCTTTTTTCCAGCATAATCCCTTTTCTTCCTCTAGTTTCTTTTTTATGTTATCACAATAAAATCAAAATATAAATGTGCTCTCTAAATATACCAATAACAGAGGTATAATTCTCCAGTTCTTTCCTTTTTACTTTTTTATGCTTCTCTTGAGTTCTGAAATTAGAGATCAAATTTTTTTCTTCAGCTCTGATATTTTCATCAGAAATAAATTAAATTCACCTGTACCATTTAATGTCCATCGTCTTCCCTGAAAGATGATGTTCAATTTATTTGTATAACTAATTCTTGGGTGCAAGCCAAGTTCCTTTGCCTTTTTAGAATGTCAGATTCTAGGCCCTTTGATCCTTTAAGGTGAAATCCTTTAAGGTGAGGTCCTAGGTAATCCTGCTTCTGACTCCTTGATATTCGAATCATTTTTTTTTTTTGCTTCTTGCAATATTTTTAACTTAGTAATCTACTTTTGAAATTTAGGTAAATTATTCCTTGGAATTTTCATTTTAGAGTCTTTCAGGAAATGATTGGTAATTCTTTTAATGGCTATTTTGCCTCTAGATTCTATGACATCAAGGCAGTTTTCCTTGATGATTTCCTGAAATATACTATCTGGATTCTTTTTTTCTTTTTTTTTAAATAAAGCTTTTTATTTGCAAAACATATGAATGACCTTTCAACATTGACCTTTGCAAAAAAAACTTTTTTTTTTCCCAAGCTTTTCCTTTCCCTCCCCCCGCCCCCCACCCCTAGATGACAGG
>JAJPUD010009690.1:0-16478 GCA_023553655.1 Myrmecobius fasciatus | reverse complement strand
CTTACTGCACAAGAAACATCAGATCTAGAAAGAGAAGAAGAAAAAAACAACCTAAGAAGGAAAACAAAATTCATGGAAATATTCACAGAAAGCGTTAAAATGCTGTGTTGTGGTTCACTCTCAGTTCCCACAGGCCTCTCTCTGGATGTATATGACTATCTTCATCGCAGAACAACTGGTTTGAATCACATCATTGTTGAAGAGAACCATGTCCATCAAAATTGATCATCGTATAGTCTTGTTGCTGTGTATAATGTTCTCCTGGTTCTGCTGATTTCACTCAGCATCAGTTCATGCAAGTCTCTCCAATCCTCTCTGAAATCCTCCTGTTGGTCATTTCTTACAGAACAATAACATTCCATAACATTCATATACCAATATTTATTCAGCCATTCTCCAATTGATGGGCATCTTTTCAATTTCCAGTTTCTTGCCACTACAAAAAGGGCTGCCACAAACATTTTTGCACATGTGGGTCCCTTTCCCTCCTTAAAAATCTCTTTGGGATATAGGCCCAGTAGAAACACTGCTGGGTCAAAGGGTATGCACTGTTTGATAACTCTTTGAGCATAGCTCCAAATTGCTCCTGGATTCTTTTTTTCATCATGGTTTTCAGGTAGTCCACTAATCCTTAGATTCTCTATTCTAAATCTATTTTCCAAATCATTTGTTTTTTTTCCAATGATGAATTTTACATTTTCTTCTAATTTTCATTCATTTCCATTTGTTCAGTTCTATTTTTTAATAAATTTTTCAGCTACTTTTTTTAAGCTCCTTTTGTATTTGTCCAATTGAATTTTTAAATGAGTTGTTTTGTTTTCTGGATTTTTTTCCATTTCAAATATTCTGTTTTTCAAAGAGTTGTTTTCTTTTTTCAGTTTTGACAGATCTATTTTGAAAGGAGGTATATGCATTTTCCATTTCACAAAATCTATTTTGGAAGGTTTTTCGTTTTACAAACCATCTTGCAAAGTTCTCATTTCCTTTCCAGGTTTATCTTTTACTTCTCTTTTAAGATCCTATTTGAATTCTTCCAAGAGAGCCTTCTGAAATGGGGACCAATTCCTATCACTCTTTGGGGCTTCATCTGGAGACAGTCTGCTTTTGGTGTCCTCAGGTTTTGAAATATGTTCTTCTATTTTGGCATAAAATTATGTATGGTCAGAGTTTTTTCTCCTGAGGCAATTTAGGTTAAGTGACTTGCCCAGGGTCACACAGATAGGACATGTTAAGTGTCTGAGGCCAGATTTGAACTCAGGTCCTCCTGACTTCAGGTCTGGTGCTCTAACCACTGTACCACCTACCTGCTCAATGGTCAGCGTTCTTTTTGCTTTTTTGCTTATTTTTTTAAAGGTTGAAGTCTGGTTTTAGGGCAAAGAAGAGATTTACAAGCTTCCTCTGGAAGTGACAGTGGTTGTGCTGGTTCAGCACTGACTAACTTCCAGTGTTGAGTGGATGTGGCCAAGTCCCTATATTCTGGAGTTTAGGGGCTCACTATTTTCCTTTTGTATTTGTGTTTTTACATCTAATCTCCTGGTCTACTGGCTTGCAACCAGCATAGAGTAGCCAAAAATGATGTATATTACTCCTGGGGGATTCCTGGTGTGCTGAGCCCACACTGACCTGGACCTCTGTACTGCATGTGCTTCGGTTTCCATGTGGCTGCCTGTGCATGACTTGCCTCCCTCCATATCCAATTGAAACAGATCTTTTCTGAAGATCTTCCAAATTATCTTCTGCTGGAAATTTGTTACACTTCAAATATTTGTTGGTTCTGTCACTCCAAAACCAGTCCAGATGCTAAATTTGCTGTTAAGTTGAGGATTATGGGGAGAGCTCAAAAAAGGCATGTTTTGTCTCCACCATCTTGGCTCTGCTCCCTCTGATTTTCTTCCTTTAGCTGAACTGGAAAACATTAAAACTTTACTGCAGTGAGCAATATTCTGACAGGCTCACTGTATTGTTCAAACGTCAAACACATTTGCCTAAAAGATTAGTTTAAGGCAACATACACAAGAAAAGCATTCATTTTGATATCAAAAGTGATACATGGACTATATAAACATCATTTAAGAACTTTGGTATCAAATGTAAGACATGGGGAACACTGGCATAATATATTCCAGAATATGTACCTGCATTAAAAGAAGCTACTGTGTTCAATGAATAAAGAAAAATTTCAGTATTTTAAAAGAAATAGAAGATGAGTATACTTAGAGATAGCTCTACCCCAAATGTTCATATAAACTTTTTATTAGTAACACTGATAGAATCCTCAGAACTTATACTGCATCAACCAGAGTCAGGGACATGATATATTTTTTTTTTGCTTTTTGCTGAGGCAATTGGGGTTAAGTGACTTGCCCAGGGTCACACAGCTAGGGAATGTTAAGTGTCTGAGACCAGATTTGAACTCACGTCTTCCTGAGTTCAGGGCTGGTGCTCTATCCACTGTGCCACCTAGCTGCCCCTAGGGACATGATATTTTAACCTAAACATATTGATGTATTTTTTTTTTTTTGCTGAGGCAATTGGGGTTAAGTGACCTGCCCAGGGTCACACAGCTAAAAGGTATTAATTGTCTGAGGCCAGATTTGAACTCAGGTCTTCTTGACTTCAGGGCTTGGGCTCTATCCATTATTCCACCAAGCTGCCCCAGTGATGTTATTTTGATTCTCTTTGGATAAAAATGACAACAACCAAATTAAAACAGATATAAATCTAGAGATAGAAAGATAGACAGACAGAAAGATAGGTAGATAGATAGAAATAGATAGCATTAAAGTAGTAAATCTGATATACTTGAATTCTAACATGATCCTAGATGTTTTTATAAAAGTCATAGGCATGAGTGAAAATAAAGATGGAAAAGAGTAGAAAGGCAGCCAGATTAGACCAAGTTAATTCACTTAGATGATATATATGAGAGCAACAATTCAGGTTTAAGATTGCTAGAGAAATCAAATAACAGTGATTGTAAAAATGGGGCAGATATAAAAGGTTGGAAAAATAAAATCCTTTTATATGAATGTTCAATTGAATAAGAAACTTACTATTATGTATACTTGTTTATTTATTTTTCTATCAATCAATCAATGAATCTATCTTTCTATACTATCTATGTTTCTGTCATCTATCTAAAGGATATATTTATCCTGTACACTCTTTGAGATCAATGAGGTTTTTAATAGTTAAGAAGTGCATGAATGTTGGGATGAGGGAGAGGTAATTTCCCCTAAGCATGATATCATTTTTACCATCATTGGGAAGAAAGTCAGAAAAGAGTTAAAAAAGAAGAAAGGTAGAAGTGTTTCATAGTGTATCCTTATGAATAATGGAAGAGATGATTTTTTTTTTCTATAAGAGTCACCATGGATCTGTCTCAAGAAGTCAATGAGATTTGGCTTGAGTAAATAAGTACTGTTAAGAGTTTCTTTTGTCAACACCACAATGTGGTAGGAAACATTTCTCTTAGCTTTTTATCATGTAACACAGATAAACCTATCAGGAATCTATCAGAATAGGTCTATCAGATCTTTGATAGTCTATCAGAAAAGATCCCATACCTGCAATTGCATCAAGTTGATTTGGACAGAGGACACATATTCATCTGGAATTCTGCTAATAAAGATGGCCACAAATTCAATTTTAAGCAATTCATCAATTATTTATTAAATGCCTGTTAAACATAAGACTCTACAGGAAGTGGTAGAAATAAAAAGTCCAATATGGAATACTCCTTGATTTTACCAAACTTATTTTCTTAGAAGATATAATGTATTCACACTAAACTAAATAAGAAGAATATATAATTATACCAAAAAATTACAAAAAAAAAATTTACAAAATTTACAAACTAAAAAGATAGCCATGAACTAGGGGCATCAGGAGCGAATTTTAATCAGAGGTGCCACTTAAGTTATGCTTTGTGGAAAACAAGTGATTTTATGAGCTAGAAATGAGGATAGGGCATATTCAAAACAAAGCAACCACATGAGCAAAATCCCAGAGCCTAGATATGAAATGTCATATATATGCAATGAAATACTAGTATCATGGTTACAAAGGATGTGATGGGAAGAATAAGAAATAAAACTTAGATAGAAATGTGATTAATTATGGGTAGATTTATAGAGACCTAAATCAATAGACATGGATTTGACATATTATTTATTTAATCAATCTTGCATAAGACTTTTTCAAATATGTGCCATTCTGAGGTAAATTGCTATATATCTCATGTCAGCATGTCATAATAAAGAGTCCTTTATTAAAATTCAAAAGCCCTAGTTTATATTCCAGTGTCTGTACTTCCTAAATATCTCTCTGGACAAATCATGTAACCTCTCTGGTCATCATTATAGTATAGCTTATGTTTCTGGTGAGACTGAAATTAGAAAATATATCTTAAAGTACCTTCAAAATGATAAAGCTTATTTTAGGAGGTGAGGTTTTGTTATTTTTTTTAATTGTTATTGTTGTTCAATGGACTTCAGTTAAATAGGGCCATCAGGAAATCTCATCCCAATGTTATTCTCAAAATTATGAAATTTACATACTGAAGTTTATAGCTCATTGCACTATTGAAGCCTCCTTTTTATTTTCAGAACATGATATATTTTTAGCAATTTATTAGAAGCACACGTAAAATGTAAAAATCGCCAGGAAAGGATCGTTCCCCTAGAGATCTCTACAGTCTCAGCAATTTACAATACTACATTGGGTACTGCTCCAGTATTGAGTGTGGAGGAGTCCAGGAGTGCTCTTTCTGTCATTCCCTCCCTTGGCAGCTATTTGAAGTACACAGTATAGTGAGATTGATGTAATTATTCTTCCAACTATTCCAGTTTAAAACTACTATCACTGATGTCCACAATTTTCCCTGATCTGAGTGATACAACAGACTAATTAATCATTACATAAACATATTCATTAATAACCTAAAAGATGTCAAGCACTGTTCTAATCCTTAAAGATACAAAAACAAAAAAGAAATAGTCCCTCATTTCAAGGAGGTTACAATTTTGCTTCCCCTTTGGAAATATTCTTCAAATTCAACAGGGAGTAGGAGTGGTACTTTTCCAAAATCAGATTTTAATATTAAGGTGAGGGGGATTCTAGTCTTTAACATGATCGTAGGATAGAAAACACTCTGCTAATTACTACTATCAGTTTATATTTCATAATGGAAATTCTAGGTGACCACTTATTCTATATTTATGGAAGGGGTTGTTCTAGTATGGAGACATTTGAATTTGAGTGTGTGTAGAAGAGGACCTAGAACTTACAATCAGCAGGGGAAAAACTTTTTGTACTTACTTCAAAAGCATTTACTATTCTGTGTTTTGGATCACATGAGCATTGAGATCAATTATGATAGTCCCAGGTCAACTTGATCCACAACTGAGTTACAGGAAAAAAAATAATATAGAATTAGTGCTCAAAAGGATTTAGGAAGATAGAATATTAGAGATTAGAAGATAAGCAGGGTAGAGTCTTATGAATTTGGATTGTAAAAACTGAAAATAGATTTTGAATGTAAAATACTAGAACATATCACACAACTTTTTAAAATGAAAAAAAAAAACCTTGAGAGTTCATTGAACATACAAGCCCACGGATGTACATATATGGATATGTATGTAAACACATATCTACATATGCATACAAAAACATGTATACTTATATATCCGAACTCACAAATTCTTTGTCAGGCATCTCATATTTTGCTTGTAGATAAGAGATATTACATAGGTAGTAGTGGAGGCAGGGAAACCCCCAAATCACATTCATACTCAGAAGGGAAAGAAATCTGCAATGAAAGGCTACAGGGGTCTGTGCTTTGAAAACACATTTATTTAAAACTTTGGTAAGAATGCAGATCACCTGTTTATTAAATTTTAACTTGGCAAAGAGTAAGGTAGCATAATTCAATGATTAGAAGAAAGATCTAGGACCCTAAAACTTATAGACACAAAAATATCAAACATGATCTAGTAATATTAAGTACCAAAAATGTTTCACAAGAGAAATATTAATAACATACCTAAGTCAAAAATTTGTCTAAGAAAATCCTGGAGGTTCAGTCAATTAAAATTCCTTCCAAAGTCAAACATTTGGAATGATAACTGAAATTATAATTTTTCTGAAACTATACTAAGAAATCTCATAGTATCTGAACAAGGGAGGTGATAACTATATTGTTCAAAATTTAGTCAAATTAACTCTAGAATACTCTAGAATACAGTACTCTGTTATGAGTTCCATGTTATAGAAAATAAATTGCTAAAATAAGGAACATATAGGGGAAATCAATGGGCATACTTAATGAGATTAGTTAGAAGTAGCTGGAATTATTAACTTGGTTAAAAAAAAAGACTTAAAGCAAGGATATATTTTGGCTCTGGAAGAGGTTTAATGTAGATTAAAAAAAAAGATTTTTCTTGGCTCTTCATGTTAGGAATAGAGGCAATAAATAGAAATTGCAGATTTGCAGTTTTTATCATGAAGCAAGGTGGGATAGAGGGGAGCAAAGTATTTCTAGTAACAAAAACTATCCATAAAGATAATGTCCTATCCTTGGGCCACTGGACTCTGCTTTATTAAATATCATCAAGTAAAATGACATTGATAACTAGAGATTCAGTATATTATGGAGGATTTTTGTGATTTAGATATGTTTATCTTCAGTGGTTTATTCAAACATCAATTTTTAAATAAATATGAAATTTATCTAAGAAAAAGATCTTTATAATAAAGAGATATATAAATTTATTCATTTAATTTTTGTCTGCTCATATCCTAAAACCAGTATTCATCCTCTTTCATCAAAGACACCAAATGCAGTGATTGTGACAGTTAATGTAAATGATGGAGAATATACAATAGCACAAAATGGCTTATTTAAATATTAATAAATGACAAAGACCTTTTAATACCATCTCACATAAATGAAAAATAATGATGACTTTGATAGGTCTATAACACAGTTCTGTATATCATAAAACACAAAGGAGGAAAAGCACAAAGGACTCAGAACACTGTCTCTGAATGTCATTAATGAATGATGAGGGAAGAGAAGACAAAAGATAAATCTTCAAAACATAGGTAAATTTTGATGTGTTATATAAGACATTATTGTTTTTATAAGTTTTTTTTTCAAAAGTTATACTGAATAATAAACAGGAAAAACAAAAATGATTATTTCAGAAAACAGTACAAAGGAGGTAAATAATAACTGACGGAGATATGGTTCTGGTTGTGAAAGGAAAGAGAAAAATGTTTTATGGTGAATTATGCAGATGAGTTGTACATATATGAATTGATACATTCTCTATGATTACTTAGCGAAAAAGGACAATAGCTCATTGGGAAAAAAATATAAGACAAAAACAATTTGTTTATTGAAACATGGGATCAGGGGATTTCATGATGGTACAACTTGTTGTTTAAAAAATGAGACAGTAGTTTGGTAGTTTCACTATATTTCTGAAATTTATAGAAAACAAAGGAATTCATGAGAATCCTTATTGGAGTTCAATAGAAGAGCCTAATATTATAAAACTCTTTTGGCTAAATGTTAATGCTCAGGAGCAAAAACCCAGATGGAAGGAACAAAAAACGTCCTTTTCCAGGGTGAGTTCTATTGAATTACATTGATATAATAGATGTCTTAGTGCAAGTTCAGATGCCATCAACTTGATTAAAAGGCATTTGTCCATATATAGGATGCTGAAGAGATGTTTTAAAGGAGAAGTACTCTTTAGATATTGAGAAGGATTTGGAGATATTTTTAACTGTTTCTAATTGGCCTAACACATGGTCTTAAAAAGCTTTTTATCCATGGATTGTCACCATTAGATACTTATGAAAGAGGTCAAGTCCAGCATTGTATTTGTTTCATTTGTCTCTAGAGAAACACAATTACTAAGGCAATAAAGTAAGGGGAAGTATCTTGGGCCTTCTTAATCTCAATATGGCCTGAGGCCATGTAGCCTCAGAGGGCCACAGATGTGATGAGATGGATGTGCTTACCTTAGTAGAAACTGACTTAAGTTTTGAGCATACTCCCCTAGAATCCTGACTGGTGTGAGACACATTATTCCTAGAAATATTGGAAAACATTGTGTTTTGAAAAAGTAAATAATGCTTTGTAAAAGCTGTCCAATATTAAGATAAGATACTGCCCACAAATTTTGCTTCCACTATTTAGCTACACAAAAGAGATCATTTCTACATGTATGATCTGCATTCAGATTCCATATTTTTTTTTCCTCTGGATATGGTCAGCATTTTTCATCACCAGTCCCTTTAAATTGTCTTGGATCTTTGCATGGCTAAGAAGAGCTAATTCTATTATAGTTAATTGTTGCACAGCATTATTGATACTGTTTACAGCATTCTCCTGGTCCCACTTACTTCACTAAGAATCAGTTCAGGAAAGTCTTGGGAGGTTTTTTTTTTTATTTTTTTTCCTGAAATCATCCTGCTCATCATTTCTTATAAAAGAGTATTCTATTATATTCATGAAACACTACTCGTTAAGCCATTCTCATATTGAGGAGCAAATCCTCAATTTCTAATTCTTTGTCACCACAAAAAGAATTATAAACATATCTGTACATGTGGGTCCTCTTCCTTTTACATGATCTCTTTTGGATATAGACCTAATAGAGGTATTTCTGCATAAAAGGGTATCCACAGTTCCATATTCCATTGATCGTAAGTCCATATTTTAAGGAATTCCTCTTCATATTTGTGACTTTTCATTATTGCAAGATAAATTTTGTTATTAATTTCTCTAGTTCTATCAAATAAATTTTGGTAAGGGGCATCTAGGTGATGCAGTGAATAGAGCACCAGCCCTGAAATCAGGTAGACTTGAAGTCAGATCTGGTCTCAGATACTTAACACTTCCTAGCTATGCAACACCGGGCAAGTCACTTAACCTCAATTGCCTCAACAAAAAATTAAATATATATATATACATTTTTTCATAGTCTTGCTATGGTAATAAATAAGTAAATCAATTTAGGTAGAATTGTCATTTTTATTATGTTTATTATATTAGCGCTATCTACCCATGAGCAAATGAAATTTTTCCACTTTGTTAAGTCTAACTTTATTTGTGTGAAAACTACTTTATAATTGTGTTCATATAATATCTGTGCTTTTTTTTGATAGACTCCCAAATACTTTATATTATCTACAATTAATTTAAATGGAATTCCTGTTTCTATCTCTTGCTGTTGGACTTTGGTGGCAATACATAGAAATGCTGATGATTTGTGTGGATATATTTTATAATATGCAAATTTTCTCAAGTTATTAACAGTTTCTGTGCATACTCTTTGACATAGCAGTGTTTCTATTGGGCTTATATCCCAAAGAAATCTTAAAGGAAGGAAAGGCGCCCACATGTGCTAAAATGTTTTTAGCAGCCCTTTTTGTAGTGGATAGAAACTGGAATCTGGAAACTGAATGGATGGCCATTAATTGGAGAATGGCTGAACAAATTATGGTACATGAATGTTATGGAATAATATTGTTCTGTAAGAAACAACCAGCAGGATGATTTCAGAGAGGCCTGGAGAGACTTGCATGAACTGATGCTGAGTGAAATGAGCAGAACCAGGACATCATTATACACGGCAACAACAATACTATATGATGATCAATTCTGATGGACATGGCTCTCTTCAACAATGAAATGTTTCAAATCACTTCCAATTTCAATTAACACCCAATTTATTCTTATGTTCACTAGTTCTCTAGTTCTTTTTTTAATAGCAATGCATATTCTCAAAAGCTTTTTTTTTGTATCTATCTAGAAAACCATAATATTTTTCTTAGTTTTATCACTGATGTGGTCAATTGTGCTGAAAGTTTCCCTAATATTAAACCAGTTCTTCATTCCTGGTATAAATCCCACCTCGTAATAGGATATAGTTTTTGTCATATTTGTCATGTTTGTCTCTCTTTCTTTTTCTTTCTCTATCTTTTTCCCTCTCTTTTTGATTTAGGTTTCAGCACCATATTTGTGTCATAAAAGAGGATTCCTTTTCCATTTGTTTTTCCATGTAAGTTATATAGCATTGGTATTATTTTTTCTTTAAATGTTTCACAGAATTCATTTATGATCCCATCTGGCACCAGGGACTTTTTCTTAGGGACTTCATAGATAGATTGTTTAATTAGCTTTTCTAAGACCAAGCTTTTTAAGTATTCTATTTCCTCTTCTGTTGAAGTGGGGAACTTACCTTATGTAAATATTTATCAATTTTATTTAAATGATCAGATTTTTTGGCATAGATTTGGTCAAAATAACTCCTAATTATGTTCCTTTTATTAGTGGTGAATTCTCCCACTTCACTTTTTCAAATCAAATTTATAGTTCATTTATTTTATTATTTTTAAGTAAAATAACCCCAAAGCTTTATTTGTTATTTCAATGGTTTTCTTTAAATTTTTATTAATCTCTGTTTTGACATTCAGAATTTCCAATTTTGTGTTTATTAATGAATTTTATATGTTCCTTATTTTGTGTGGTGAGTTTATTGACCTGCTTTGTTTCTATTTTATTGATTTGAGAATTTAAAAAAATACATTTTTCACTAAGTATTGCTTTGGATGTTTCTCATATATTTTGCCATATAGTCTTATTGTCATTCTCTTTAATGAAGTTATTGACTCTATGATTTGTTCTTTGACAAAGAACATTCATTCTTTAGGGTTAGCTTATTTAGGTTTAAATTAATTTTAATCTTTCTTTCCACGTCCTGTATTATATATATATATATATATATATATATATATATATGTATATATATATGTAAATATATATATATATACATATATATGTACATATATATATATACATATATATATATATATATATATATATACATATATTATTGCATCATGATCTAATTAGGAGCCTGCCTTTCTTAATTTGATTGTGATGTCTTTTGACCCTAATATAAGATCAACTTTTGCATAGGTACAATATATAAAACAACAACAACAACAAAAATATATTCCTTTCTTTTCCCATTGTATTTTCTCAAGAAGTCTATCACATCTAATTTTTCTAAATATTTTTTCACCTCCTTAACTTCATTCTTCTTTATTTTGTGGTTACATTTATCTAGTTTGGAGAGAGGAAGTTTACGGTCCTCCAATAATAAAGTTTTGCTTTTTTCCCCTGCAACTTATTTAACTTCTTTAGGAATTTGGGTATTATATGACTTGGTACTTATATATTTAATATGGATATGATTTCATTGTCTTATGGTATCATTTATCAAGATGTAGTTGCTTTTTTATTGCTTTCAATCACATCTATTGTTTCAGATTTTTTTATTTTAATTTGGTTTTTGGTTCTTTCAACTGAGGCATAAACAGTCTTTTCTGGTCTTTTGTCTTTATATTACTGGCTCTCTACCTACAAATATGTTTCTTGTAAATGGCATATTGTAAGAAAGAGATAAACATATTTAAGTGACTTCTCCAAGGTTACAAAGCTAGTAAATGGCTAAGGCCACATTTAAACTCATGAAGATAAATCTTCCTGATTCTATATCCAGTGCTCTTTCCACTGTACTGTTTAGCTGCCTTTATATTTCCTTTACTACTACTATTATTATATTTGAAAATCCTTTTTGAATTCTTCCAGAAATTCTTTTTGGGGCCAAAGAAAAATTGTTAAATTTTCTTGAAGCTTTAGTGTAGAACTTTTGACTTTATAGTCATCTTCTGATTTTGTGTTTTGTTCTTCCCTGTCACAATAGAATATTTCTATAATTACGTTTTTGTTGTGGTAGTGGTAGTGGTAGTGGTGGTAATGATAATTTTTCACTTATTTTTCCAACTTATTCTTGACTTTCAACTTTATTGAAAAATTTCACTCTGCTTTCAGGATGGGGGGCAGTACTGTCCCAGTCAGAGTTGTGTGTGTGTGTATGTGTGTTTGTGTGTATGTGTGTGTGTAGCTATTTTCATAGCTATTTCTGCAGTTCTGTAAGTTTTGAGATCCAACATGGAATGCTTTAAGGAGTGTGTGTTTACTAATTTCTTGGCCTATACTCTCATTTAAGAGTGATCATTAACACTTTTTTCCACCATGGAACAATGTGACATATGTCCATACATATATCTAAATCTATATCTATATATTTGTTGCTTAGCACAGTGGTGTGTTTATACTAGATAATTAATAAATGTTTGTTGATTTAATTATACATAACAGAGGGTGGCAAGACTGGAGGAAACCATACTATTTTTAAAAAGTAAATCAGGAGACCTAAAAAAAAACACAAATTTGGAAGGATCTTTAGAACAAAATATTATAAAGCTGGAAGATAACTTAATTTGTAATGGATTAATAAGGAATTCTAGCCCAGGAATTTTGAACAACTTTTTATCACACTTGGATAATCAGTGGCAGAGTCGGAAGTAGAACCCAGATCTATTGACTTCTCACCTAAAAATCTTTGACTTTTACTACTTTAAGTTCTTTACTTTTTTGAAACAAAGCACATTTGATGATCATTTTGTTCAAAATAATTACATTGCAGTTCAGGTTAAATGAGAAATGTTGAATAATAGAACTCAAAACTGGAAATAAAAAAAAATCCCTTTCACCTTGATAAACTTATGTGAACTATAAATACCCTTCATTCTTATCAAAAATTCACCAGAAATAATTGCCATTTTCAATTCATTTTTCTTTTGATTAACACTGAATGGAAAGATGAATTTAAAATGTATTTGATGTGATTTTCACAATATATTTTTTGTATTTTTGAAAGATTTTCAGGTTCATCTATAAACTATACTATATGATTACAAGGTGTTCCATATGAGATTTTTTTGTTAAATTGCTGAGGAGAACTTTTACCCATCTAAACTTTATTAGCTGATATGTAATTCACACAAACACACTGCACACACACATGTATGCATGCATATATGGACTGATATGTAATATACATACAAACACACATATATGTATAAACACACATATGAAGGAATAGATATATCTATATCTATATATCTATATATCCATATATATGCTTATAAGCATTTATAAGAAATATGGAAAGGGATTATGAACAATATTCCAATTATTAATTTGCCTGAGGGGCAATTCAATTTTCTACTCTTATAATCAAAATTGACCATTTTATTTATTTATTCATTATTTATTATTTACATTTTTGGTGAATAAAAGTGATTATTTTATCTCTATGTATTGAAAAGAGCACATTATTGAATTATCTAACCTGTGTTTATGAAAAGAAAACAAATTCAAAACTCTTTTTTTCATTAAGTAAAGGCTGAAACCTTTTGTCTTCATTGTCACCATCATTTTCAGTGTCATCAATATTACCAATATTTTCATTATCCTTAATCCTCCATTGGCTTCAACACCATCATCACTTTTTGTATTATGGTCTGGGCATTGAGATTCTACCCTTTCCATAGCTTCTAAAAAACTAACCCCAAATTTACCATGTTAATCCTATTTGTGTAATTCTTGAGTTCTAGTTCCACATATCCAGCACCTCATATTGCAAATTAGTATCTTCTAGGTATCAAAACCTCAAAATCACCATATTCATAGCATAATTTATTTTCCCCCAAAGCCACTTCCATTATAAACTTTTAAATTTTTTTAGAGGTCTATTATTATCTTTCTATTTTCCCACATTGGGAATATCATCATTGATTCTTCTCTTTCAGTACTCATTAAAAAGCTTCCAGGGCTTATTTGTTGAATTTTAATGACATCTTTTGTAACTACTACATTCTACCAATTCATGGGTCAAAATATTAATTCATTAATCCCTCATCAACTCTCACCTGAACTAATGCAATAGCTTCTTCAATACACTATTTGCCTCTTCCTTCATTCTCCAAACATTCTCCAAAAAGATGCTAATATTAGTTTTGCAAATGCCAGTTCTGATCATGTCATTGCCCTGAATACTTAATTGCAGAATGTCCTAATACCTCCTGGATCAAAGACAAATTCATCTGCTTGGTATTTAAAACTCTTTACAATGTAATTCCATCTTACTCTTTGAATCTCATATCCTTTCACAAAAATTGCAGACCAACTAAATGGGTATTCTATCTATTCTTTTTTTTAAATTAAAATTTTTATTTGCAAAACTCATGCATAAATAGTCAACATTCATCCTTTCAGAACCTTGTGTTCTAAATTTTTTCCTCCCTCCCTTCCTCCTCTCCTAGATGGCAAGTAATTCAATATGTATTAAACATGTGCAATTCTTCTATATATATATTTCTTTTTTTATTTATTAAAGCTTTTTATTTGAATAACATATGTATGGTTAGTTCCCCAACATTGATCTTTACAAAGCTTTCCATTACAAATTTTACCCCCAGTCCCCTCCCCTCCCCTAGATGGCAGGCAGTCCACTACATGTTAATAATGTTGAGATGCTTGACAAGTTATGCCAGAAAAATCCTATCTACAAGAAAAAAAAAAAAAAGAATCAGAGAAAGGCAACATAATGTATTCTATCTATTCTATGCCTTACATACTAAATACTATATTAGATCCTTTGCTTAGGTTATCCCATTTATTTAAAACATTTTTTAATTTAATTTAATTTTTATATATACATATATATACATATATATATATACTTACTTAAAAAAATTCATCCCCATCTCCATTTAAGAATATCTAATATTGTGAGGCAAATGCAAAATGGTGGAGTAAAGGCAGAAACTTCTCCAACCTCTCCCCCAAATTGTCCCCTATTCCTTTAATAACTCTAAAAAAATTTTAGAACTTCAGAACATCCAATTAGAGAGAACAGAGCATTTTCCAGCTAAAGGCCACTTAGAAGCTCAGCAGAAAAGGTCTTATGATAGCAGCAGCAAGGGCCACCCTCTGAATTAGCAGCAGGGCTGGAGCCTTCTGGACCTCTCATCCCAGAGACACAAAGGAGTATTTGGAAGGTAAGTTAAATGGGTATGGTAATGGAGTAGGGGTCTGAAGTGCAATCCCAGTCCAGTCCTGGACATCAGAGCCTCAGCCTGGGCCAGCACACTAGATCCAACAGCTATGGTGGTCTGAGGACACACCTAATAACTTCAGGGCAAAAAAGAGAGCTTATAGTCAGATTCCTAGGAGGATTTCTAAAAACAGATACAAAAAAAAAAAATCTCGAAGCTTGGGACAGTGCACCCTCCTGGAAACAGAGCCCTGTTTTAAACAAACTGTAAAAAGAAATGTAATAGGGTAGAACAATAAGCAGAAAACAAACCAAAAAAAAAAAAAACAAATTCTTAGCATTTCAAGTTATTATGATGACAATGAAAATCAAAACACTAACTCAGAAGATGATAACGAAGTCAAAACTCCTACATCCAAAACTTCCAAGAAAAATAAGAATTGGGCTGAGGCTATGGAATATCTCAAAAGGGATTTTGAAAATCAAGAAAGTGTTTCCAATCAATAAATGGTGAAATGATATGAACAGACAATTTTCAGATGATGAAATTAAAACCATTCCTAGCCATATGAAAAGGTGCTCTAAATAACTATTGATCAGAGAAATGCAAATTAAGACAATTCTGAGATACCACTACACACATGTCAGATTGGCTAAAGTAACAGGAAAAAATAATGGTGAAGGGGATATGGGAAAACTGGGACACTGATACATTGTCGGTGGAACTGTGATCACATCCAACCATTCTGAAGAACAATTTGGAACTATCCTCAAAAAGTGATCAAACTGTGCATACCTTTGACCCAACAGTGTTTCTACTGGGCCTATATCCCAAAGAGATCTTAAAGGAAGGAAAGGGACCCACTTGTGCAAAAATATTTGTGGCAGCCCTTTTTGTAGTGGCTAGAAACTAGAAAATGGATGTATGCCCATCAATTGGAGAATGGCTGAATAAATTATGGCATATGAATGTTGTGGAATATTATTGTTCTGTAAGAAACAACCAGCAGGATGATTTCAGAGAGGCCTGGAGAGACTTGCATAAACTGATGCTGAGTGAAATGAGTAGAACCAGATCATCATACATGGCAACAAGATTATATGATGATCAATTCTGATGGACATGGCTCTCTTCAACAATGAAATGTTTCAAACCACTTCCAATTCTGTGAAGAAAGCCATCTACACCCAGACAGAGGCTTGTGGGATCTGAGTGTGGACCACAACATAGCACTTTCACGCTCTGTGTTTACATTTGCTTGCATTTTGTTTTTCTTCTCAGGTATTTTTTTTCTTGTAGACACCTTTTTTCTTGTACAGCAAGATAACTGTATAAATGTGTATACATATATATTATTTGTCATATATTTTAACATAATTAACATGGATAAGACTATGTCCCATCTAGGGTAGTGGGTGGGAGGAAGAGGATAAAAAAAAATTTGTAACAGAAGTATTTGTAAGAGTCAATGTTGAAAAATTCCCCAT
>JAJPUD010009689.1:49086-71545 GCA_023553655.1 Myrmecobius fasciatus | reverse complement strand
AAAGGTGCTCCAAGTCACTATTGATCAGAGAAATGCAAATTAAGACACCTCTGAGATACCACTACACACCTGTCAGATTGGCTAAAATGACAGGAAATGATAATGATAACTGTTGGAGGGGATGTGGGAAAACTGGGACACTGATACATTCTTGGTGGAACTGTGAATGGATCCAACCATTCTGGAGAGCAATTTGGAGCTATGCTCAAAAAGTTATCAAACAGTGCATACCCTTTGACCCAGCAGTGTTTCTACTGGGCCTGTATCCCAAAGAGATTTTAAAGGGGGGAAAGGGACCCACATGTGCAAAAATGTTTGTGGCAGCTCTTTTTGTAGTGGCAAGAAACTGGAAATTGAAAAGATGCCCATCAATTGGAGAATGGCTGAATAAATTATGGTATATGAATGTTATGGAATATTATTGTTCTGTAAGAAATGACCAACAGGAGGATTTCAGAGAGGATGGGAGAGACTTGCATGAACTGATGCTGAGTGAAATCAGTAGAACCAGGAGAACATTATACACAGCAACAAGACTATACCATGATCAATTTTGATGGACATGGTTCTCTTCAACAATGAGGTGATTCAAACCAGTTGTTCTGCGATGAAGATAGTCACATACACCCAGAGAGAGGACTCTGGGAACTGAGAGTGAACCACAACACAGCATTTTAACGCTTTCTGTGTATATTTCCATGCATTTTGTTTTCCTTCTTAGGTTGTTTTTTTTCTTCTTCTCTTTCTAGATCTGCTATTTCTTGTGCAGTAAGATAACTGTATAGATATGTATACATGTATTGTATTTGTCATATAATTTATCCTATCTAGCATGTATTAGATTACCTGTCATCTAGGGGTTGGGGGTGGGGGGAAGGAAAGGAAAAGCTTGGGGAAAAAAGTTTTTTTGCAAAGGTCAATGTTGAAAGGTCACTCATATGATTTGTAAACAAAAAGCTTTATTAAAAAATAAATGAAGAAAGAAAGAAAATCATGAGAAAGAAAAAGAGAGCTCTCACCATAGACAGCTTTTACGGAGAGAAACTAGAGCAGTCCCCAGATCCTGAGATTTTGAAAACAATCCCAGATAAAGCCACAAAGATTGACTTAAGCTGGTCTCTCTTTCAGAAGGCTTGCCTGGACGATTGCATAAAGAAGCTCAAAAGAGAGCTAGAAGAAGATTGGGGAATTAAACTGAGAGCAGTGGAAGAAGGAAATATCGCCCTGCAACAGAGATGTGAAAAACTGGAAAATAAATCTGGTGAATTGGAAAAAGACAACAATTCACTGAAAAACAAAATTGGTCAATTGGAAAGCGTTACCAAATCACAAGAAAATAAAAATAGTGAATTGATAAAATACAACAATTCACTGAAAAATAAAATTAGTGAATTGGAAAAAGACAACAATTCACTGAAAAATAAAATTGGCAAAATGGAAAAAGAATGCAATAAACCAGAAAATTCAATTTGCCAGTTACAAAAGGAGCTAAAAAAGATAGCTGAAGGAAATAATATCTTAAAAATTAAAATTGAACAAATTGAAATGAATGACTCAATAAGACTTCAAGAATCACTCAAACAAAAACAAAAAATTGAAAAAATAGAAGAAAATATGAAATATCTCCTAGGAAAAACAACTGACTTGGAAAACAGATCCAGGAGAGACAATCTAAGGATTACTGGACTCCCTGAAAGTCATGATGAAAAAAAGAATCTTGATGCTATCTTCCAGGAAATCATGAAAGAGCATTGCCCTGATGTTTTAGAATCAGAAAGCAAAGTTGGAATTGAAAGAATTCACTGATCACCTCCTGAAAGAGACCCTAAAATTAAAACCCCAAGGAATATCGTGGCCAAATTTCAGGACTATCACACCAAGGAAAAGATATTACAAGCTGCTAGAAAAAACAAAAAAAAACAAAACAACAAAAAAAAAAAAAAAACAGTTCAAATACCGAGGAACTGTAATTAGAATTACACAGGATCTGTCAGCTTCCCCATTGAAGGATCAAAGGGCCTGGAATCAGATATTCTGAAAGGCAAAAGAACTTGGATTACAGCCAAGAACAAGTTACCCAGCTAGAATGAGCATCATCTTCCAGGGAAGAAGATGGTCATTTAATGATACAGGAGAATTTCACCTATTTCTAATGAAAAGACCAGATCTGAACAAAACTTTTGACCTCCAAACACAGAACTCTAGAGAAGCATAAAAAGGTAAAAAGGAAAGAACTCTTGAGAACTATATCTCTACTAGGGCTATCCTTAAAGAATGGGGGTATGATTTGATTTTACTCTGATAATATTCAGAAAGAAATTAGAGATGGAAGGTACATCCTACTGTAAAAAAAGGGGAGAGAGGAATGGAGGTAAAATAAAGTAAAAATAAAAAGGAGGTAAAATAAGGCAAAGTCTGATGAAGAGACACAAAAATCTAATATAATTGAGGGAAAGAAGGGAGGGTGATGAGTATTCTTACTCTCATTAGATGGGGCTCTAAAAAAGTATATCAGACATATTTGATTTCAGGGAAAAAACTTGGCCCTCTGTATAGGGAAGTAGGAGGGAAAGGAGGAAAAGAAAGGGATAAATTAATAGAAGGATTAGGGGAAAGGTGTAAAAAAGAGGGAGTCTTCTAAAGGGGGGAGGACGGTTAGAGGGAGGTGGTCATCAAAAACAAAATACTGGGGAGAGGGGAAGGGAGTAAGGGGAAAGGGAAGAGAAAAATATAACTTTGTGTAAATAAGATGGCAGGAAATAAGAATATAGTCATTTTAACTGTGAATGTGAATGGGATGAACTCTCCCATAAAACGGAAACGGATAGCAGACTGGATTAAAAGCCAGAATCCTACAATATGTTGTTTACAAGAAACACATCTAAAACATAGAGATGCATACAGAGTGAAGGGAAAGGGCTGGAGCAGAATGTTTTATGCTTCAAGTGAACAACAACAACAAAAAAAGCAGAGGTAGCAATCCTTATCTCAGATCAAGTAAAAGCAAAAATAGATCTAATTAAAAGAGATAAGGAAGGAAACTATATTTTACTAAAGGGTACCATAGACAATGAAGAGGTATCAATACTAAACATATATGCACCAAGTGGTATAGCTTCCAAATTCCTAGAGGAGAAACTAAAAGAGATGCAAGGAGAAATAGACAGTAATACTATACTAGTGGGGGATCTCAACCTTGCTCTCTCAGAATTAGATAAATCAAATCACCAAATAAATAAGAAAGAAGTTAGGGAGGTTAACAAAATGTTAGAAAAGTTAGGTATGACAGATCTCTGGAGGAAATTGAATGGTGATAGAAGGGAGTATACTTTTTTCTCAGGGGTTCATGGAACTTATCTGAAAATTGATAATGTGTTAGGGCATAAAAACCTGAAAATCAAATGTAGAAAAGCAGAAATAGTAAATGTATCTTTTTCAGATCATGATGCAGTAAAACTCACATGTAATATAAGGCCAGGAGAAAATAGACAAAAAGTTAATTGGAAATTAAATAATCTAATCCTGAAGAATGAATGGGTGAAAGAGCAAATTATAGACACAATAATTTCATCCTGGAGAACAACAATAATGAGACAACATACCAAAATTTGTGGGATACGGCCAAAGCGGTTATAAGTGGTAACTTTATATCACTACATGCTTAATTGCATAAAATAGAGAAAGAGAAGATCAATTAATTAGGGTTACAATTAAAAAAAAACTAGAAAAAGAGCAAATTATAAACCCTCAATTAAACACCAAATTGGAAATTCTGAAAATAGAAGGGGATATTAATAAAACTGAAAATAAGAAAAATATTGCATTAATAAAAAAACTGAGTTGGTTTTATGAAAAAACCAACAACATACATAAGCCTTTAGTTAATTTGATCAGAAAAAGGAGAGAGGAAAATCAAATGGTTAGTCTCAAAAATGATAAGGGTGAACTTTCCTCCAATGAAGAGGAAATTAGAGTAATAATTAGGAGTTTCTTTGCCCACCTTTATGCCAGTAAGTTTGATAATTATTTAAAAAAATAGGGACAGAAGGCATACTACCAAATTCCTTCTATGAAACCGATATGGTGCTGATAGCTAAACCAGGTAGGGTGAAAACAGAGAAAGAAAACTATAGAGCAATTTCCCTAATGAATATTGATGCAAAAATTTTAAATAAGATAGTAGCAACGAGATTACAAAAAGTCATCCCCAGGATAATACATCTTGACGAAGTAGGATTTATACCAGGAATGCAGGGCTGGTTCAATATCAGGAAAACTATCAGCATAATCAATTATATTAATAACCAAACTAAGAAAAATCATATGATTATCTCCATAGATGCAGAAAAAGCATTTGATAAAATCCAACACCCATTCCTATTAAAAACACTAGAGAGTATAGGAATAAATGGGGTTATCCTTAAAATGATTAGTAGCATCTACTTAAAACCATCAGCAAGCATCATATGTAATGGAGACAAACTAGAACCATTCCCAATAAGATCAGGAGTGAAACAAGGCTGCCCACTGTCACCATTACGATTTAATATTTTATTAGAAATGTTAGCTTTGGCAATAAGAGAAGAAAAAGAGATAAAAGGAATTAGAGTAGGTAATGAAGAAACCAAATTATCACTCTTTGCAGATGACATGAAGGTATACTTAGAGAACCCTAGAGACTCAACTAAAAAACTACTAGAAACAATTCACAACTTAAGTAAAGTTGCAGGATTCAAAATAAATCCACATAAATCATCAGCATTCTTTTATATTACTAACAAAGTTCAGCAGCAAGAGATAGAAAAAGAAATTCCATTCAGAATAGCAGATGATAGCATAAAATATTTGAGAATCTATTTGCCAAGAGAATGTCAGAAACTATATGAACTAAACTACAAAACACTTTCCACACAAGTAAAATCAGACCTAGTCAATTGGAAAAACATTAAGTGCTCATGGGTAGGCCGAGCAAATATAATAAAAATGACAATACTACCCAAACTAATTTATTTATTTAGCGCCATACCAATCAAACTCCCATAAATTATTTTATAGACCTAGAAAAAATAGTAGCAAAGTTCATTTGGAAGAACAAAAGGTCAAGAATTTCAAGGGAATTAATGAAAAAACAGCAGATGAAGCTGGCCTTGCTGTACCAGATCTAAAAGTATATTATAAAGCAGTGGTCATCAAAACTATTTGGTACTGGCTGAGAAATAAAGCAGTCGATCAGTGGCATATAGGATAGGATATCAGGACAAGCTAGGTAATGATGTTAGCAATTTAGTGTTTGATAAACCCAAAGACCCCAGCTTTTGGGATAAGTACTCACTATTCGGCAAAAACTGCTGGGAAAATTGCAAACTAGCGTGGAAGACATTAAGGCTGGACCCACACCTAACACCGCACAGCAAGATAAGATCTAAATGGGTTCATGATCTAGATATAAAGAGTGATATTATAACCAAATTAGAGGAACAAAAGATAGTTTACCTCTCAGACCAGTGGAGATGGAATAAATTTATGTCCAAAGAAGATCTGGAACTCTTAATTGAACACCAGATAGATAATTTGGATTATATTAAGTTAAAAAGTTTCTGTACAAACAAAAGTAATATAGACAAGATTAGGAGGGAAGCATCAAATTGGGAAATCATCTTTACATTTAAGGGTTCTGATAAAGGTCTCATCTCTAAGATATATAGAGAATTGTCTCATATTTATGAGAATTCAAGCCATTCTCCAATTGTAAATGGTCAAAGGATATGTACAGACAATTTTCAGAGGAGGAAATTAAAACTATTTATAATCATATGAAAAGATGCTCCAAATTACTATTGGTCAGAGAAATGCCAATTAAGACAACTCTGAGGTACCACTACACACCTGTCAGATTGGCTAAAATGGCAGGAAAAGTTAATGATGAATATTGGAGGGGATGTGTGAGGGCTAGGACACTGATGCATTGTTGGTGGAACTGTGAACGGATCCAGCAATTCTGGAGAGCAATTTGGAGCTATGCTCAAAAAGTTATCAAACTGTGCATACCCTTTGACCCAGCAGTGTTTCTATTGGGCCTATATCCCAAAGAGATGTTAGAGGAGGGAAAGGGACCCACATGTGCAAGAATGTTTGTGGCAGCCCTTTTTGTATGGCTAGAAACTGGAAACTGAATGGATACTCATCAATTGGAGATTGGCTGAATAAATTATGGTATCTGAATGTTATGGAATATTATTGTTCTGCAAGAAATGACCAGCAGGACGATTTCAGAGAGGCCTGGAGAGACTTGCATGAACTAATGCTCAATGAAGTGAGCAGAACCAGGAGATAATTCTTCACGGCAACCACAATACTATATGAGGATCAGTTCTAATGGACATCACTCTCTTCAACAATGAAATGCTTCAAACCAGTTCCAATTGTTCAATGAAGAAAGCCATATATACCCAGAGAGAGGGATGTGAAATGTGGACCACAACATAACATTTTCATGTTCTCTATTGAGGTTTGCTTGCATTGTATTTCCTTTATCAGATTTTTCTTTCTTGCAGATCTGATTTCTCCTGCACAAAAAAAAAAAAAACGATGCAATAACTATACATATATTCGATTTTTTAAGTATTCTAACATAATTAACATGTAGTGGATCTACTGCCATCTAGGGGAGGGGTGGGGAGTAGGGGGAAAAATTTTGTAACAGAAAGCTTTGTAAGGGTTAATATTTAGGAATTACCCATACATATGTTTTACAAATAAAAAGTATTTTTAAAAAAATAAAAAAATAAAAATAAATTTAAAAAAAATCTCTTTGGGATATAAGCCCAATAGAAATGCTGCTGGGTCAAAGGGTATGCACAGTTTGATAACTTTTTGATCATAGTCCCAAATGCAGCAGAAGGTATTAATTCTCAAAGAAGATACAAATTACCTAGCAGCATACAGACAGTATCTAAAGCAGGATATTTCTGGACTCCTGATTCCAAAGGCAATGCTGCTTCTATTTTACAAGTTAGATGATAGTATGGAATGCAATTAGGCTTCAATAAATAAATAAAATCACAAAAAAAAAAATCAGGAATTCTCAAACTATTTTGCATAATGGATCCCATTGCCCATTTGAGTGACATCTGTGGACCCCTTTCTTGGGAATAATATGTTTAAATGCATAAATAATTACATAGAATCACAGAGGAAACTACATCAAATATTAATATTTTTGAAAAAAAAAGTGTCGCAAGAATCTCAGCATTCTTGTAAATGTAAATGTAAAATGTAAAAGGAAAAAAAATTAAAAATGTAAAAAAATGTAAATGTTAAAAAAAACTTTAGAATTACAGAAATTTTATCCCAAATCCTTTAGATTCCATACAAAATTTGTCATATTATAAGGTTACTTATAAAATACTAAGCTAATTGAGAAACTATTGTTCCCCTTGATATGAACTCAGTATGTAAGTGAAACCTGTGAAAAGGAAACTTCTTGGAGGGAGAGGAGGGAGATGCTTCAGTTTTGGTCTTATCCAGGGTCTAATCCTCCCTCATTTTAACCAAAGAACTTCTTTCCAAGCTTTTAAGGTTCCAGCATACTCTTTAATTTATTCTGTGCCACATCAGTCTAGTGACCTCCTTGGATCATCTGAAGATATTATCTATGTGAGTCCCAACAACCCAAACCAGTCTGGGCATAGCTTCATGGTTCCAGAATGGTCCCAGAAAATAAAGTATTGGGGAACTTTGTGAGCATTTTACAAAGGGAGAAAAAAATAGAATTCCCAGAAGACATGGTACCAGTTTGCTATATATGCTCAAGATTGAGTCTATTTTCTAGACAGTGTATATAGTTGTTGGACATTTTGTCATTGATTGTTGAGGAAGTTTCATACTAAATAATTTTAATATATACTGCTGTAGTAAATACACTTTGCTAAGAACTACTTAAAGCTGACTGACTATATTAATTTTCAACTGATAATTTTAATAGGGAGTGGGAGACATAATGGTGGAGGGTCATGAATCACTGAAAAAACACTATAAATGTCATTCAGTCTTGGCTGATAATACAATTTATAGATGCAGTCTTAAAGAGAAATCATAGTATAAAATATTAAAATAATAATAATACTGGTGATAGTAATAATAGTAATAGTTATGGTGGCGATGGCAGAAACAATAGTAACTATAGTTGCAGCTGTAGCAGTATTAAAAAGGAGCAAATTCAAAGTGCACATGTTTTATTTTGATTATAATTGGGAGCATGAAAAAAGTAGAAAAGTATATATAGGTATGCATATTATATCCTCACCTATGAAGTTATATTTTTATATATTTAAAGTTTCTTAGTGTAACCTTTCTATGACATGAATTTTTGGACAGAAATGAAATACTCATAGACTCTCATTCATATGTAGTATGATATGTTGATGACCCTGAGGAAATTAAATAATGTGAAAGGAAGGAAATTTGAGATTTTTTGTTTTAATTGGGGAAAAAATAAGCACAAACATCCTTACCAGAAAGATCATTCTGCTGCCTTAATTGTTCAGCCTTACTGCTTTGTCTGCATTGTTCTCTAGCTAGGCTTTTTTTTTTCTTTTTACCTCTATAAAAAAGAAAACAATGATATCAGAAAAAGAAAATCAAAACAGCAAAATGGGAGGGTTCCTTTTTTAAAATATGGTATTCTACCTCATCATAACTTTCACCAAATATCTTTATTAAGCAGCTGAATGGCATTGACTTTGCAAAGATATGTAACATCCATTTATTTTATATCTTCTTTAGCATATAAAGAATTGTGTCTTACATTTTATAGTTTGAATTGTTCCTTAAAGTAATTATTGTTATAATAATAACTATGCTGGTTCCCTCACATCATCATCTCTCTTAGCCTCACTGTAATTTTTTCTTAGCATGGATAATATATTAAACAATTCCTCTATATACTTTTATTTTTTTCTTGATTCTCTGGCTTTCATTGCTCGTTGCTTATTATAAACAATTCTAGATTGTCTTTGCCATCTGCTATCTGTGCTTTTATAATTATATATTTGTGTACATAAATATATGGATATACATATATATATATATAATATGACATATGTATATATATGTGTGTGTATTATAAATGATGCAGAAAAAGTCATTAAAACTCATCTATAATGTCCACTACAAGTGGATATTATTTCATCTCAACTGAGCTATCACTGTTGTTTAGCTGAGATTTTATTCTTCTAATTGATTTTATCACTTTATCCATGTAATAGTTACAGATGTTGTTTTTTCTTCCCAATGCTCATATATATTATCCTCTTTTTTCCCCTCTCTTCCTCTCTCTCAGTGGAGGATTTCACCTTCTTTGGAGGACATCATGAATTCTCTCTTCTACTATTTCACATCTCAAAACCTTCCTATGTCCTTTTCTTTGTTTTTTTTTTTTTTTTTCCTTTGAGGAAATACTCTTCATTACCAAGTTAATCCTTTTATGTTTTCCCTGAATCCCATTCTGTCCCAACTAGTTCAGGAACTTGTTCCTTCACAATTCCCTATTATCTCTCTTATCTTCAACCTCTTATTACCTACTACAAACTTTTTCTGTCTACAAAACAGGCTAGATTTTCCTCTTAAAAAAAATCACCTTTCTTAACATGATATAAAACAAACTTGTGGAGGATAAAGTGAGACATTTGTAAATTGTTTACAAAATTTAAAGCACTGTGATCCATACTAATTATTGTTGTCACTTTTATGGTCTTATCATATATTACTGTTGTTATAAATACATTTCCTATTTAACAGTCAAAATACAAGAAAAAAAATCATCTGTACTCATTTTTCCTTTTTCCTTAACATCCCATATATTTATCAACACCTTGAAGTTTAGTTTATAGCCATGTCACTTGAATGAAAGTGCTCTATTCAGATTTTAAAATTGAAAATCTTTTCTTAGTACAAATTCATCCTATTGAGCTATCTGCTATTTCTGATACTGTCAAACAACTCTTTTACTTGAATACATTCTTTGCCCCTGACTGTCATGACATTTTTTTCCTGGTTCTACTTGAATACTGCTAAAGGCTTCTTCTCAGTCACACTGCCTGGTTTAGCAAACATTTTTCCCACTTTAAATAAATGTGTCCTAAAGCTTTGCAGAGGACTTTCTTTTCTTTCTATGCTCCCTTCTTTGGTAAACTCATGGGTTTCCATTGGTTCAATTATTTCTCCATAGTTAAATCTCAAACCTATTTTTATCTAGCTATAATCTCCATAATCCCACTTATGCACTTCACTCTCATATTCCCAGTTGCCTGATGGATATTTCATTTATTAAAAACTGAATTTAGAGTCAATTATTTTTAGTGATTAGGTCTGAATTACCAAACAAAGGGCCAGTATCAGAAAGTAAAATATGCTTCTAGTGAACCATATAAACTTATCAAGTACTTTGCATGTATATATATATATATATGGTTGCATATTTTAATTAATTATTATTAAAAATAAACAAACAGAAAGACATTGACACATGTTTTATACATATATAGCAAATTTTCATATGTACTATATCATCTATGTGCACATATAAAATATTGCTTTGCAATATATATATATATACATATACACATATGTACACACATATATCTCTACATTTATATACTTTTGATTTGGTTTTCAGGAAGTCACTGATGGATTTAATTGTCATTTTGTTGTTATTGCAAACATTATCTGTGAATATATACCTACTCTGTTTCTCTGTACCTACTACCTGAATGTGACACAAATCAATTAATTTCAATGGCTTCTTATTGCCTTCTGGAATGAATACAGAAGGCTCTCTGGTATTTAAAGCCCTTCATAACTTTAATCCATGCCTACCTCTCCAGTTTTCTAATACCCTATTACATGCACTTTTCTATTCTGTCAGACTGTCCTCCTGGATGTCCACAAATCACTCCATTGCTCAGTTCTGGGTATTTTCTTTGATTGTTCCCCATGTCTGGATTTCCCTTCCTCCTCTCCTCAAACTATTGAACTCCCTGTCTTTCTTTATGTCCCAACTGAAATTCCACCTTTTACAAAAAGGCTTCCGTAACTCTTCTTAAATTTCAGTGTTTTCACTTTTCTAATTATTTTTGATTTATTCCATATATAGCTTGATTTTTATATAATTGAATGCTGGCTACCTCATTAGATTGTAAGTTCTTTGAGGACAGGGCTTGTCAATTGCTTCTTTTTGTCTTCCCAGTACTTAAAATGCCTGGAACATAGTAGATGCTTAATAAAAATAATTAAATAGAAGTGAATGTACCTTTACAGCTGTCTTCTTTTTGTTCCCTACTTTGTTCCCTGACTTTTTTACAGCTATTTCATGAACTTGGAATTATGTCTTTCATTCCTAGATTTTGTTGAACTATAAACCACAAAAATAATGTATTTATGGTGTTTTTCTGCCATTTTAGCTTCTTTTGAGGCATAAATCAAATGTTCTCTCCTGTATGAATGTATCTCTAATCCCTTCAAGTACTTAGACTAAGATTCTTGATTTTTTATTCACTGCCTCTATGACTCTTGATGAATCACATGACATTTATGGACCTGAGTTATCTTACTTGTAAAATGAAAGACTTGTGCTAGATGACCTCTAATCTCCATTATAGGTCTAAATCTGTGATACTGTGACTCTACAATTTGTTAAATGAAAATTTAACTTTTGCTCTGACATTAACAGTAATGAGATAGTAGAATGATGGGTGTAAATATAAGAACACATGATTCACAGCAGCTTTATTAGATTTTAATGATGACTATTCAACTTAACTGTGTTTATCTTTTAAAAGTAGAAACAAATTTTTTAATTTAACATTAGACCATCACTCAAGATCATTTTTTCTTAGACTACATGAATAACAATGGAAAAACTGTATTAAGCTTGAAAATATGTGTGGCTTGGTTTATAATTAAGAAAATAAGCAGTTTCCACATAAACCAATGTATTTTAACCACATTATAACAGTAATTGTAATAGCAGGAGAGTGTAATGTTAAGAGCTTGACATTTTTGAAACTAAACAGATTGTCAATTTTAAATTTCTGCTGACTTCATATCTATTTATCATAAAATATAATAAGCCTACTGTAGTTTGTGGAAATGAAAGAAAAAAGTCTGTTTATCAGTAACTATAATACATTTACAAAAGGATGTGAATGGGGAAAAGTACAGGTAGAAGATGACATAAGACATAGAATATCTTCAATGTTTTTGTTTTTAATTTTATTTTTATTGTTAATTTGTTTGAGGACATGTTTATCAAATAAGACAATGTTTATAAGTAAGTAAAATGAAGTAACATATGCAAAAGCATTTATCATGGTGTGTGGAACATAGTCGTCACTTAATGCTTGTTCTCTTTTCTTCCACCACCATAATCAACTTAATCTCTCTTTCAATCTCTTGTTCTCTGACATTTTCCTGTAACACTGTTGTCACCTATTAAAAACAAAACAAAACAAAACAAAAAATCCCTCTTCTTTGACTCTACCATCCTTTTATTTTTTTTTGCAAAATTCCTATGGGGGAAAAAACTATTTTAGTTAAACTTTTGCTCTCATTTTGGAGCATATTGAAATCTATCATTTGAACTTGTAACTCAGATAAATTGTTTTCTTCAAAATGACCAGTAATTTATATTAAGATGATAGTGTTTTTGTTCTTTGCCTGTTGCCTTCACTTTTCAATATAATTTTATCCTTCCTGTATTCATTTAGATTTTCTTACAATGGGGTACTATTAAAAAAACACTCAGTAAAACTTGCATATTATGAGTCTGATAGAATTTATAAAATTCTGTAATAATAATCCCCCATTCATTTCTACAATTTTTTTTCTCTAGAAACCATCTTGGACATTATAAATACCCAATATGAAACTTCATTTTTTTCTAAATATTTATTTATTTATTTTAATACACACTGATTTATGAATAATTTTGGAAGAGAAAAATCAGAATAAAAGGGATAGGAGGAGAGAAAAAAAAACAGAAAAAAGAAGTGAATGTTACATGTGTTGATTTATATTCAATATCCATAATTCTTTTTCTGGATGCAGATACTGTTTTCTGTTTGGGTGGTAGAAAAAAAAAACTGGAAAATGAATATATGCCCATCAACTAGGAAATGGCTGAATATGTTATGGTATATAAATGTAATGGAATATTATTGTTCTATAAAAAAAGATGAACAAACTGATTTTAGAAAGGCTTGGAAAGATTTACATGAACTGATGCTGAACCAGGAATACATTGCACAAAATAACAGAAAGAATGTGCAATGCTCAACTATGAAAGACTTGGTTCTTCTCATTTCTTCAATGATATAAAGCACACATTCTTATCATAATCATAGTTTCATTACAATATCTGTGAGTGTAATTCTCATATCTTTATATCTAGCTCTCACCTTTTTCTTAAATCAACTTTAACTACTTACATGACCAAATGCCTAAAGATATTTTATCTTGATCTGTAGGCACCTCAAGTTGAACATGCCTACATAAGAACTCTATCTTTCCCTTTTAGATGTGTCTCAGTTGATAGGATACTGGAACAGGAATTGAGATGAATTGAACTCAAATACATCCTTTGCTATGTTGCCAAAGGCAAGTCACACAAACTTTGTCTATTTATATCCTGTATATGTAAAATGTATACAAAATGAGATAATATATTCAAAGTGCTTTGTACAGTGTCTGGCATTTAGAAGACACTTAATCAATGCTTGTTCCCTATTCTCCTACTATCACCACAACCACCACCACCACCCAATCATTTTTCTTAAATCTTATTCCTTCTAATTTCACAAGCTTACAATATTAGAATAATCATGATAGCTCATTGTCCTTAACTTCATACTTCCAAATACTTACCTACTTACATTCAATCATACTTCTTTTTTAGTTCTCACTCTGAAGTTACCATATATTTTATGCATATATTTTATATTTTCTTATATGATAAAATGTTTCTTCTTCCATGTAAAGTCTGAGGGTGGGAAATTTAGTTTTAATTATGCAGGCAATGGTAGATGCATAATAAATACTTGCTGATTTCTGAGTGATCATGTTATATGACAGAGTCAAGATTTATGAAAATCTCATTATATGAAAAATACCAAAGCCAAATCAAAACTCTGGTGGAATATGATATGATATGATATGATATGATATGATATGATATGAATCAAAGACCAATTAAGGGAATGTGGTGTAATGGTGTTTATGTAGGTTCCAAGGCTTTATGGAATAAATCTGAACAAATTTAATATCTGGATGTGAGGATTAATAAAGATATCTCCTTTCAAGAAGTGATCTTCATGATTGGTTTATTTGCTGGCTTGAATGAATGATCTCCATATACTAAAGAATGCTTAGTGTTGGACTCAACCAAGTCCAAAGTTAATATTGGCATTCAATACTGCCATTTTAGATCATTCAGGATAAATTCTCAGAATATAGCCTCCAACATGTTGTAGGAAATATTGTATGTCATTATCCAGAATGTATTCTTA
The DNA here is from genome assembly GCA_023553655.1 of Myrmecobius fasciatus. NCBI lineage: Eukaryota > Metazoa > Chordata > Mammalia > Dasyuromorphia > Myrmecobiidae > Myrmecobius > Myrmecobius fasciatus. Next base: position 56,984 of record JAJPUD010009689.1, on the reverse strand, counting down.
AACCATTATTTGTAAAACTGCTCTTGCAGTTTGGTGACCTAATTTGAGGATTTTTATATCAATGGCTACCTCTAGCAACTTACACACTCTGACATTTATATAGTTGCCATCTGATGTACCATTTGATCAACCTTCCCAAATTATATATACAAAAGGTACCATTTGAAGTTAAATATTGTTTGGAATAAATTTTTGAAGTTTTTAGAACTATATCTTCAACAGACATAAGGACAGCTGATTGCAGAAAGAAGGGATTTGTGAGATATTAAAATCCTAGATTCATTTTTCCCATTACTACTGATACTTTGACCCATGATAAATAAGTAAGTCTTAGGGATTCATTAGACACAATAGAAGAATGTTCGATTAGTACAAATTAATTCCCATCATACTCTCTACTATTTATGTAAGGAAATATGCTGTCATGGTGGTGACTGTGGGCAACGAGAGAATATAACACCAATCTTAGAATCATACACTATAATGATTCTTATAAATTACCCATATTTATTGAACACTTTACTCCTATTTTATCTTTAAATATATGACTCCAGAGGGAGGTCATCCTTAAAGAGTGTTTGTTGTATGGATATCTTCTTTATACATATATTTTATTGGTTGATCAGAAGCCTGATGATACAAAGATTTCTGAGAAACTAAGATACTAAAGAGGTAAAAGTTGTATTTATCTATCCCTACATCATTAAGCTGATGGAAATTTCTTTAATTAGTTCAAGAATATGCTGTGGTATACAAATGTGGAGCTGGTTATAGGCTTGTATTTTAATTGAATTTTTAACCCTCATTCAAACATTTATTTCATGTTCTGAAAAATTTATTAAGCATTAGTTGCTATGTGCCAGGCACTGTGCTAAAATAGAATTGTTTAACTGTTCATCAAAAACATTCATAACTGTCTAAGTTCAATATTTAAAGCTGGTATAAACTGATTTTACTTCATTCTTAAACAAAAAATTAACATTAATTGGAAAATATCTTGATTTTGTTTGGTGAAATAACTTCTACCTCAGTATAATCTGTTATACTGACAGTTACTCAAAGTCAAATTGCTACATAGAGGAATTGACAAGATTCCTCATTTATTATTTTCTGTGACAAAATAAAGTTCATTTTACTCCCCTGTTGTGGCTCTTGACATTTTGGTATTATCATGAGCTTAAACCTTCACTGTCCATGTCAAAATACACATAAATCTGTACCCTGAAGGAATGTAATTTCCTTGAGGTGAAGGATTATTGTTTTCTTTTGTCTAGGTCCAACTCCTTACAGTGACTATCGTTTAGTAATTATGCAATAATCACTCATTAATTAATTAAATGTAAGTATTTCTTATTTTTATTTATGTATTATAAAGGAGGAAATTATGTTTTATTGAATTTTAAATGACTTACCTAATACTATGCCACTAATTATTACTTGAACAGAATTTAATTAAAGATCGTTCTTTTGTCCCCATCACATCATTACACCATGATACTTCACTAAAGACATATAAGACAGGAAACATTGTGTAGTATATAGAGGGGTTGGTTTTGAAGTTGTTAAGAGTTCAAGTATTGTTTATAGCATTATAAGCTATGTGACCAAGTCTAATAAAGTCACTTTAGGTCTCAGTATTTCAGACAACTTCCTCTTCTATTATGTTATTGATTAGTTGCTGAACTGCATTGGATGCTGAAATTTCCATATCATGACTTTTCTAGACAAATAAAATTATAAATTGAGGCCAAAAATAAAAAAGAAGGATTATTGTCAATAATTTAAAGGACAATACTATCGCATTGATTGAGATATGTATATCCCAAATGCTTCTAATACTATCTTAATTAAGACAATAACAAAGAGTATCTTTCATGTATATTAAATGTATATGATTATGAACTCTAGAATTAGCTTACAATTTTCCAGGGTGCATAAAGAGAATTTTGCCCTCTGATATTGAACTCAACCAAATCCTAAGAATGCAGTGCTACTATGCCACCCTTTGCTGACAGCAAATAACCTGGATAGGGGTCAGTTTTTCTCTTGATTTGCTTGTTCTGAAGTCATTCAGCTTCTGTAAGAATTATGCCCCAAAACAGAAGAAATTCTTATAATAGTGTTTTAAATCTGAGATTTTCAAATACACGTTTACTTTTTCTTTTGGAAGAACAGATTTTTTTTTTAAATTTATTTTCTTTTTAATACACATTGCTTTATAAATCATCTTGGGAGAGAAAAATCGGGACAAAGGGGAAAAAAACTTGGGAAATTAAAATAAAAATAGAAAAAAGAAGTAAATATAGCATGTGTTAATTTACATTCAACTTCCAGAGTTCTTTTTCTGAATGCAGATGACATTTTCTATCTAAAATATATTAGGATTTCCTTAAATCACTGAAATTTCAAAATATATGCAAAGGTAGTTTTCAGCACTTCCTCTTGCAAAATGTTGTGCTCCAATTTTTCCCCTCCTTTCTCCCACTGTCTTCCCAAAACAGCAAGAAATCCAATATATTTTGAACATATAATGATCTTTTTCTGTCATCTTAGCCAATCTGTAAAATGTGTGGTGGTACCTCAGAATTGTTTTACTTTGCATTTTTCTAATCAATAGTTATTTAGAGCATGTTTTCATATGACTATAGATGGCTTCAATTTCATCATCTGAAAATTGTCTGTTCATAACCTTTGACCATTTATCAATTAGGGAATGACATATTCTTATAAGTTTGACACAGTTTTTTATATATTTTAGGAAAGAGAAGTTTATCAGAAATATTGGTTGTAAAAATATTTACTTCCAAAGGGCCCCACATGTGCAAGAATGTTTGTGGCAGCCCTTTGTGTAGTGGCTAGAAACTGGAAAGTAAGTGGATGCCCATCAATTGGAGAGTGGCTGCATAAATTATGGTATATGAATATTATGGAATATTATTGTTCTGTGAGAAACAACCAGCAGGATGATTTCAGAGAAGCCTGGAGAGACTTGCATGAAATGATGCTGAGTGAAATGACAGAACCAGGAGATCAATGTACACGGCAACAACAATACTATATGATGATCAATTCTGATGGACATGGCTCTCTTCAACAATGAAATGTTTCAAACCAGTTCCAAATGTTCAGTGAAGAAAGCCATATACACCCAGAGAGAGGGATGTGAAATGTGGACCACAACATAACATTTTCATGCTCTCTATCGATGTTTGCTTGCCTTGTTTCCTTTATCTGATTTTTCTTTCTTGTAGATATAATTTTTCTTGCACAAAAATGATGTGTGGAAACAACTATACATATATTCAATTTCTTAAGTATTCTAACATAATTAACATGTAGTGGATATCCTGCCATCTAGGGGACGGTTGGGGAGTAGGGGGAAAAATTTGTAACAGAAAGCTTTGTAAGGGTTAATGTTGAAGAATTACCCATACATATGTTTTGCAAATAAAAAGTTTTAATAAAAAAAATAAAAAATATTTCCTTCCATTATATTTCCTTTTTAATCTTATTTCTTTTGGTTTATTTGTACAAAAGCTTTTTAACATAATATAATCAAAGTTGTCCACATTTCTTTTCATGATATTCTCTTCTTCTTTGGTCATAAATTTCTCCTTTCTCCAAAGATCTGATAGGTAAATCATTCCCTTGCTCTCTTAATTTGCTTATGGTATCATATTGTATGACAAAATCATGTACCCATTTTGACCCTATTTTGGTATGGGTTGTGAGATATAGTTCTATGCCCATTTTCTGACATTGTACTTTCAGGTTTTTTTCCAGAAATTTTGTGTCATATAGTGTGTTCTTATCCTAAAAGATGGAATTTGGAGGTTTATCAAATAGTAGACTATTGTATTTCTTGACTATTGTGTCTTGTGAACCTGATCTGTTCCATTGATCGACTACTCTGTTTCTTATCCAGTACCAAATGGTTTTGATGATTGCTGCTTTATAATATAGTGTTAGATCTGGCACAGCTAGCCCACCTTCGTCAGCATTTTTTTTTTATTAATTCTCTTGAAATTCTTGAAATTTTAGTTTTCCAGATGAACTTTGCTACTATTGTTTTTCTACATCTGCAAAATAATTTTTGAGTGTTTGATTGGTATGGTACTAAATATAGGTAGTATTGACATTTTTATTTTATAGTTATTACAAGGTTATATTATATTATATTATATTATAATTATATTATATACACACATATATATAATTATATTATATTACAATATTACATATGTTCATATGGTTCCTGGCTTTGTCTTGGCAGGTAACTCTCAAAAATTTTATTATATCTACAATTATTTATTTATTTATTTTGCTTTTTTTTTTGTTGAGGCAATTGAGGTTAAGTGACTTGCCCAGAGTCACACAGCTAGGGAATATTAAGTGTTTAAGGCAAATTTGAACTCAGGTCCTCCTGACTTCAGGGCTGGTGCTCCATCCACTGTGCCACCTAGCTGCCCCATCTACATTTATTTTAAATTGAATTTCTTTTTCTATTACTTGCTGTGCATGTGTATGAACACACATATATAATATAGATATAGATATACAGATATATAGATATAGATATACTAATGATTTGTGTGGGATTATTTTATTTCCTGCAAACTTGCTAAAGCTGCTGATTTTTTCAAGTAGGTTTTGGATGATTTTGTAGGATTCTCTCAATAATATTAACACATCTGCAAAAAGTGATAGTTTTATTTCCTCATTTCCTATGCTAATATCTTTTATTTCTTTTTCTTTACCTATTGCTAAGGCCAACAATTCTAATACAATGATAAATAATATGATAAAAGTACAAAACTCAAACACCCTAATGAGATAAATTTGAGGATATTCCTTGAAACTGATTGAGACTAACGAGTTGGAGAACTATTTCTCTATATCTTTTTTTTTTTTGCTGAGGCAATTGAGGTTAAGTGACTTGCCCAGGGTCACACAGCTAGGGAATATTAAGTGTCTGAGACCAGATTTGAACTCAGGTCCTCCTGACTTCAGGGCTGGTGCTCTACACACTATGCCACCTACCTGCCCCTAGTTCTCTATATCTTAAGTTTCACATATTGAAGTGTCAGTTTCCACTATTTGTGTAGCTCGCTAAAGTAGATCAGTTTGTTGGGATGTACCAACATATGTAGTCCCTAAGTTTTACTTTTTTGCATAAGACCCATTTCTTATAGATATTAATAACATTTTTCAAATTTTTACTTTTTAGCACAGAAGTGCCTCAAATATGGAAAATGAGAAACTTTTGATTCTAAAGTGATGAATTTAAAGGCTTTGTTGGGATATTTTTTTCTTCTAAAAAATCCTTCATCTCCAGAACTTCTACTGTTAAGTTCCCCTGTCCTGATTGATGAATTTGTCATGTGGCCTACTTCTTCAGACTGGGCTGCCACCAATTCTATCTATTGATTGTGGGCTATTTCCCTTTCACCTTATTCGAATCTTCTTCGAGTGATACTGTCTTATAGGATCCTTAAATGGTTCACTATTTCAAGCCCTTGTGACTCCAAACATATGTCAATTTTCTCTTTGGCTTCCTTGTTAATGTCCTCTCCTGTCATCTAGCATCTTGCATATTCAATGTGATGCCTTCTCATATTTTCATATTTTCATACTTCATCAAATAAATGTATGTGAAGGTATCTATCTTCCCTTTTTTATTTATATACCCCAATAAAGACTGCTTAGCATTTTAAAAACATTTAATAAATTGTTATTAATTCATTCATTCCTCCTTCGTATATTTGACACCTATCACAGTGGCCAGCATATAGCATTTTTTATATGTGATTGCTAAATAGAATTGAATTGTTTCAGCAAATAAATATATAATTAGGTAAATGAAGTAAAAGAAAGGATGAAAAAAGATCACTCAAGCAGATCTATTGATTGTAGACTTAACAAACATTTGATTGTACTTTTACTCTTCAGTAGTTATTTGATATCTTGAAGCTATAATTACTATTTCCTCAAAAACAGATTTCAGTGCTATTAGAAGATCTGCTTAGGGGTTTGCCTTTTACAGAAATACTCTTGCTTCCACAGAAACTTCTCTGGTAGCAGTTCCAACTGAGCCTGCTTCAGGGTTTTACATTACAAATTTCTGACCTGAGCCCATCTGCATGGGCTATTAGTGTTTCAGCAAATTAACTAGTTAATTGAGAGATCTAACCAGGAACACTACTCACACAGCTATGTCTTCACTTCTTTTTATTCACTTAACTTAGAACTACAATATAAAATAAATGAAGACTTTGTATCTAGAACTATTTGAAATTCTAAGCAGTATCTTATTATTTACTCAATGTATTATGGCATCTTTCAGAAAACTAATGAAAAAAATCAAATGGCTCACTATATCTTTTTAAGGTTTTTGAGGAAAAGTTTTGGAGAAAATATTAGAACATTCAAATCAAATTTTGGCAGTGTCCTTGTATTACATATGGGTATGTCTCTTGCGATCACCTTTATTTCTTTTACTTTTGACTTCAGTTAATTACTGCTGGACAATTACACTTGCAGTGATCTCTAGTTTTCATGTGTGTGTGTGAAATTGGTCTAAGTTAGGCCCAGGCTAATTGACAACTACAGGAAAAAACTCCAAATCTGATATGATTTAAGGTGCATTAGAATACCAGTATTCCTTTTCAATTTTTCAAATGCTCCCTTCCTTTGTCTATCGGTAGCTAGAACTTAAAATTCCATCTGTCCATATAGGAGTATTTGTGGATATAGATATGTATCTGTGCATGTTTACGAATAAAATGCTGATATTTATAAATTACAAATATTTCACATTCAAATTGTGATACATCCCCTCTTTATCTTTTTCCCTCTCTCCTCTTCTATTTCTCTCTTTCTCTCTCTCTCCTTTTTCTTTCTTTCTTTCTTTCCTAAGCCTGGTACCAATATAATAAGCCCTAGTATGTAAGGGGAAGCATAATTGCTTATGAAGCACTTTCAGCTTGGGCAAGTTAGGGAGACCCAGACTCAAAAAAGAAACAAACAAACAAATTAATGAGAGGATAAGTAAATAAATTAGGAAGGAAAATGTGATCATCCTTTATCCTATCTTCCTGAAAATGATAATTTAAATGTGAATTATCTTTCAGCTTATGATAATATTCTTTTCAGTAAGTAGTATAGTATTCAGTAGAATAATATATTAAAACCATTAGAATCTCACCCATTTAACTGTTAGAAATTGATCTAAGAGTAATATGTCTTTCCCCTAGGTCTCCATTTTCTCTTGGAGAAGGTTGAAATTTGATCACCAGTAGACTATATCTGCTTCTGATTCTTTATGGCTCATCAATGCATTGATTTCCTCATTGTTTGTAGAAACAAAGCTCTACGGACATATTAAAGAGGCCCTCTGGGTCTCCTTTTTCTTTTTCTTTTGAAAATGTAGAAGACTCTTTAAGCTATCTGATTGGTTGCATGGACATATAATCCTCTAGCCAACATAAACCACAAACACATGGCCTGTCTATGTTAATTGGCACCTGGGTTAATAATGCCATGATTTCTTTATCATATATCCTGGTACAGTACTTTCTGAGTACTCAAGAATCTGGTAGTCATTTGGTAGAAATACCAAAATCTACTGACTAGAAAGGGGTATCAGTATTTTCACCTGCAGTATAAGTGCATGATTGTAGCATTAGGTGTGCCTTAGTAGAATTGTTTACTTCCCGGAGAGAAGTTCTTAGCACCAGCAGTAATAGTACCAAAAGAAGAAGCAGAAAGAAAGAGAGAGGAAAAGGAAGGGTAAAAAAGAGACAGAGGTAAAGAAACAAAAACAGAGAGTGAGAAAAACAGAAAGAGTGTGACAGAGAGAGAGAGAGAGAGAGAGAGAGAGAGAGAGAGAGAGAGAGAGA
>JAJPUD010009689.1:27064-49076 GCA_023553655.1 Myrmecobius fasciatus | reverse complement strand
AGAGAGAGAGAGAGAGAGAGAGAGAGAGAGAGAGAGAGAGAGAGAGAGAGAGGCACACAGAACCAGAGATAGACAGACTAGGGGAGAATTTGAGTGACTGGCATTTTATGTTTGACAGGCTTATGTTCAGTGAAGAGATCCCTAGATAATTACAAGGCTTAAAAACATCCTTTGTTTCCAAAGAAATCATGATTGTGAATCTCAGCTGATTGTATTGTAATGATAATAATGTACTGGATTATGTTCTAATTGTTGCCATAACTCTATAGCTTAAGATTTCCTTTTTTTATTTGAGAATAAACTACCTGTTCCTGACTGACATTTGTAGATAGAAAATGCTCTATTTAAAAAAAAAAGATTTACTTTTCTGGAAAGTGAACTTAACATTACTATAATTGGCATATTTCCTTAGGGAGCTATTGTATGTGATGAGCCAATGAATGAGTGAGAACTGAAGAACCTATATCCCTTACCAAAAGTTCAGGCTTTCCCATAGCTGACCTACACAGTCAAACTATGATGTCAGATAAAGATCTGATACAGTTGACTAGCTACTATAATCTTAAAAAACTAATCACTGTTCTAGACAAGAAATAAAGGTTCTTCCACTTTAGGGAATGGAATTTGTTGGGTAGGATTATATTAAAGTCTGAGCAGGGATTAGTTTTTATGTGCTTTGGCTGCTACAAGTCACTAAGCAAGTATAAATGCAGGGTAGATAAATCAAAAGTTATAATTAAGGTTGCCCAATCTCAGTTATACATATGCCACTACTCTGATGGAAAACATTGAAGAAGAAATAAGAATCCTATTGATAAGTGTGAATGAAATTGTAAAAAATGGTTTGAAACTTAAATCATGGCAAGTGTTCAATTACTTCCTGTCAAATAGATGAAGAAAAGGAAGCAATATATTTTATGTCCTTGGACTCAAAGATCACTGTAGATGATGACTGAAGGCTTGGTATTAAAAGATTTTTGCTCATTGGAAAGTAAGCTATAGCAAATCTAAACAGACATTACCATGCCAACCAAAGTCTAGATAGTCAAACTATGTTTTTTTTTTTTTTTTTCCCAGTAGCAATGTCTGACTTAGAGAGTTAGATTACAAGGAAACCTGAGTATTGTAGAATTGATGGTTTCAAATTGTGGTGCTGGAAAAAAAAATTGGGGGAGTTTCTTGTACAGCAAGAAAATCAAATCAGTCAGTAATGCTTAAAGAAGTTAAATCAGGCTACTGAATATAAAGTTGAATATTGAAATTGAAGCATACATATTCAGCCACATAATGAAAAGATAGGACCCATTGGAAAAGACCTTGATGTTGAAGAAGAATGAAAGAAAAAGGAAAAAGACACACCAAGACTGAGATGAGCAGATAGTATCATGGAAGCAATGGACATGAACTTAGACTTCTGGAGATAAGCAGATTATAGAAGAATCTGTGGGATCTTGAAAAGTCGGACTGTCTAATGATTGAACAACCTTAAAACTATGTGTCAGGTGCCCTGGGGATGCAAAGAAAAGTAAAAAACAATCCCTGTCCTTGAGGAGCTTATTTAATGTGGGAAAGAACATGCAAACAACCATGGCCAAATTAGCTACATATAGGAAACATGGCAAATAATCAATAGAAAGAAATAGCAAGAATTAAGAGGAATTGAGAGTAAAATTTTTCTAGAATATAAAAGTGTTGTTGTGATTTGAAGGAATCCAGGGGGCAGAAGGTAGAATATTCAAGACATATGTAAGTAAGTGAAAATGCCCAGTACTAAGAGAGAAAATATCTTGTTAAAGGAATAAGAAGGCCAGTGTCATTGGAGAGAAGAATTTTTTTAGGGGTTTGCAAGGTTTAAAAAATTGGAAATAGAGGAGGAACTAGGTTATGAAGGCATTTTAAATACCACATTCTATGCTGAGGAGATTTTAAATATCCTAGAGGTAATAAGGAGTCAGTGGAGTTTACTAAGTAGCGTGGTAATGTGTTTGCACCTGCTTTTGAGGAAAATAACTTTGGTGACTGAATGGAGGATGAATTGGAGTGGGGAGTGACTTAAGGCAGTAAGACCAACTGCAGGCTATTTCAGCACCTCAAATGTGAGGAGATAGAGGAGATTGTGGGAAATATTTGGAAACATAGTTTAGGATTAAACTACTTTGCGGCTAAAGAACTAGGAACCCAAGGGAAGAATTAAAATATATTTACTTACCACACATGTATTTTATTGTAAACAAACAAAAGCAATTGCCATAGAAAAGAAATGAAGAAAACATGAATTAAAATTTAAGGTAGAAATAAGTCAGAATTTAGCAGAGGATGGTAATGAGGCTGATCATAAATAAAATGTAAAAATCTAATGAAAAGATATTGGATAAAAAGTTTGGTCTTCAAAATTAAACTGAGGTTTATGGATTTGACTGAATTGAGAACCATGGTGCTTTGAGAAAAAGTAATAATAATAACATATTCATAGCATTTTACAACTATTATTCCATTTTATTTTCACAACAATTCTGGGAATTCTTTCCCCCATTTTATAAATGAGGAAACTGAAGGAGATGAGCTTAAGTGATTTGTCCAAGTTGCACAGCTAGTAAATGTCACAGGCAGTTACAACTTAGATCTTCCTGACTTCAAAGATAGTGCTGTATGCATTGCACCACCTACCAGTTTCTTGTCTATAGTTGAATATATAAAATCTCAACTGTGGCCTCAACCAGATTAAAATATATTTCCTAACTGATTTTAATGAATTGATAAATTCTTAAAAAACAGAAATATATAAAATATATAGTTTTCTAAGATGATATGCCACATAAAAGGATCCCTATGTACAGCTTAGTAATATCCTTTTATATTTGAATTTGACATCATGGATTCAGAGAAAAGAGAAGGATGTGATGGAGACATATTATAAATCTTTCTTTCTATTACTTATGAAGGCCTAGTTTCTGAACCTGACTTTATACTGAGGCCTTACAGACTTCAGAGGCAGAGTTTTATACCACCCAACTGACTCTTACTGGTAGCATTAATTTCTAAACCCTCATCTTTTTATTTTTTTTTATTTTTCACCCATAAATGGATTGAAAATTAGAGCATAAGAATTTTGCTATTTAAAAAAAAATAGCTTTCTATTTTTCAAAATAGAGGAAAAAAAAAGTTTTCAACCTTTGACCCTGCAAAAACCTGGTGTTCCAAATTTTCCTCCCTGCCTCTCCTCTTTATTTGCCCCCTGCTCTAGACATCAAATAATCCAATATAAGTTAAACATATTTTTTGCATTAATTATGCTGCATCAAAAAATAGACCAAAATGAGAAAGGAAAAAACAATGAGGCAAACAACAACAAAAAATGTGAAAATATGTTGTTGTAATCTCAATTCAGTCCCCATAGTCTTCATTCTGGATGTAGATAGCTCTCTCCACTAGAAGTCTTTGGAAGTGGCCTGAATTACTTCATTGTTGAAAAGAGGCAATTCCATCAGGGTTGATCATCACATAATCTTCTTATTCTTTACAATATTCTCTTGGTTCTACTCACTTCACTTAGTAACATTTCATGCAGATCACTCCAGGCCTCTCTGAAATCATCCTGCTGAGTGTTTCTTACAGAAGAATAATATTTCATAGCATTAATAGTTCAAGCATTAATATACCATAACTTATTCAACTGTCCTCCAACTGATTGGTATTTACATAGTTTCCAGTTTCTTTCCATAATAAAAAAGGGCTGCTACAAACTTTTGTGTACATGTGGGTCCCTTTCCCTTCTTTATGATCTCTTTGGGATATAATCCCAGTAGAAACACTACTAGATCAAAGGGTATACACAGTTTGATAAACCTTTGATAGAAATTTGCTCTTCACAGAATATATATTGTGTTATAAGTTTGGGTCTTCAGAAATTCTTTAGATCAAATACCAATTATTCTGTCACTTGCTTTCCACTCAGAACACTCAGATAATAGAATGGCAATGGTGTTTTCCCCCATTTGATTATTCAGAGCAGAATGATGATGTCTAGGCCAATTCACATTTCAAAATTGATTTCCTGAAATGTATAATCAGAAAATTTTGATCAGGAAGAAAGTCTCTTAAGTAATATTGATTTAGAACTGGAAAAGATCTCAAATATCTAATTGTCTAACTTCCTCATAGTACAGATTGGAAAACTGAGATGCAGAGGATCAAAATGTTTTTGCCTAAGGTCACCTAGCTCTTATATTGAAGAGCTGAGATTTAAATTTAAATTATAATCAATGTAAATTACAATTCTTTCCTCTATATACTTGGCCCTTTGATGATGACAAGATTACATAATCTTGGATATAATGTTTTGTGTTCATTTCCTCATATAAATATTGTTGTGCTGAAAATAATACATTGCTAGTTTCATCTAAGAATATTATCATATTCCAGGGCATGGCTATTACTCATTAAAAAGACTAAGAGAAAAACAAAGAAAAAAAAAACTACCTAACAGATTTTTGTCTTTTTACTCTCTTAAAATTAAGAACTATTTTTAATAAAATATAACATACGGTGAACAAATGCAGAATAAAATCTTGAAAAAAGATTCCAGTTTATAAATACCCATTCCTTTTTTCTCCTGAATTGTATTGTCAGTGTACTTGTAACATTTGATTTTCCCCTTCCATTCTGATTTCCTGAACAATACAGGATACATGACAATGAGATGACACAGATTCATTGCTTCATGAGGATATGTGCTTTCAAGGCATTGGCAAGTGGTGTGAGATTGATGATACCAAAGTGCTTTGGTCGTTGATCTTCTGGCAGCAGATGCTCTTCTTCAGTAATGAAAGAAGGCACTACACATGGATCATACTTATCAAGCCCTATCTGTTACTGTCAGTGATGAAGAAAAGATCGTTTTCACTTCCAATACTTACATATTGTATATTACTGCTGGAGATTAAGTAATGGCAAAACATTCTTACTACCGGATGAGAGCCTTGATAATTAGCTAAGATATTTCTAAGATGCTGTGATAGGAAGCAGGGTTCTTGGCACCAACTAAAGTAATAATGTTTTTGGCACTGAGCGTGACTTGCATATTTCTACCCTGGTAAATGTTTCACTGTTTCATAAATATCTTTTTAGAGCAATAGGCAACACATATGCAATAAAATGTTCTTAAATAATGAAGAAAATGTGATCAAGCCAATGTGATTATATTTCGTATTCTATAATCCTTTAAAATTAGGCCTATGCATATTGATATATTATTGACATATATGATTTGATTTTGTTCTCCAGAAAAAAAATAACCCAGAATATTAATGACGGTTTGCAATAATGCAAATATATATTTGCATTAGTGAATTAAAATATTCTTAATTTAACAAATGATAAATAAAATTAATAATTAAAATAAAAATAGAGGATTGCTGATAAAGCTGTGAATCTCTATTATGTTCAGCTTACTTATCATTTAAAGCAATAGTTCTCATAAGCTTTGGTCTTACACTTTAAGTAATTGAGAAACACCAAAAGACCTTTATTTGTATGATATTTACTCTGATGTAAATTAAAACGTCTAAGTATTATTATAAAATTATTTTGGAATAATTTATCTTCTGAAAGATGCTCAGAGATTCTTGAGATCCCTTAGATAGGAAATAAAAGCAGTATTCAAAATCTTATAGATATGACAGATCTCCCCTCCCCCTTGGTAGACAAAACTCTTGGACTATGACAATATAAGATCATTTACCTTTTTAGGGGAATATTTCTGGATACAGAAATTCCACTGACAAGAGGAGAGGAATTGAATAGAGGTAATTTGTTCAAGAAATTAATCAAGGGAATAGGTGAAAAAAGAGATGGAGGCATAGTTGGATTTTTAAAATGGCCAAGAAAGGTTATTATTATTATTATTATTATTTTGCTGAGGCAATTGGGGTTAAGTGACTTGCCTAGGGTCGCATAGCTAGAAAGTGTCTGAGGACAGATTTGAACTTGTGTCTTCCTGAATTCAGGGATGGTTTGCTCTCTCCACTGTGCCACCTAGCTGTCTCAATAATAGCCAATTATTACTTGCAAAGACATAAAAAAATGCATCCTAACTCTCATTGCCGAAACAGTGGACTAGACATGCAGAAAGAGAAACATATTTGTAGGCAATTAATACATTGGTTTCTTTTGCTTGATTGCATTTGATGGTTACAAAGGAGAATTCAATATGTTTATTTATTCATTGTTGATTAATTTTTTCAGTCATGAAAATATTTCCCCCACTTAAAATGAAATAAAAACAAAACCTCCCTTACAAATATACTTAGTTAAGCAAAAAAGCAACACGTTAGCCATTTTTTCAAAAGCAAAATAAATAAATGGATGAATAGATAAATGAATGAATGAATGAATCAATAAAGATAAATGGTAGAACACACACACACACACACACACTCACACCATACTTTGAAATACTTAGTACCTTTGATAAAGTCATAAGAAATGACCAGTTGTGATTCCAGAGGATTAATAATTACCCATTTCCAGCTAGGAAGATGAAAGACTCACAGTGCAGAATAAGACATGGATATATGTATTATATATTTTATTATAAAATATCAATATATTATAAGATAAAACAATGTATTATTTATATATTAATAATTGATAACTATGCTTTACATATTAAAATTGTACTAGTTTACTCATTATGTTTTAATGAATAATCATTGCATTACAAATAATGTTTAAAATATATCTATCCATGTCTCTCATAATTAATATAAATGGTACAGCCTTAGCTTCTTTCATGATTGTTGGGGGAAAAAAATCTTCTCATCCACTTATTCTGATGAGGGAATTCTTCACATGGTTAGGGTAGATATTTCCCTAAGTTATCAATGTGTAAGCCTGTTATTTACTTTCAGCTTATTTAGCTCATCTGCCAAGATAAAACCAATTTGGCCATTGTACATGTTCTTGGTTCTTGGAGACACAGGTGAGAGTTGGGTGATACATGGATGAGCAGCCCTGAACAGAGCTTATCAAGCTATCATATCAGATATCTCAGATAAATCTTCCTGAACATTCCATTCACCCCAAACGCCCACCATAGTCTATACACGAGGTCAATCACCTTCCTTCTTCACTGTGTCTGGCACCTGGCTCACACAAACTCATGTCCCCATTCTAGAGAGCCATGGCTCTCTCTCTTTCTCTCTACTTCTTACCCCTAGAACTTTATCTCCTAAAAATGAGGTCCTTGACTCTACATTTCATTTTCTCTTCTCTTCCTCATATATAATTCATGTGCCACTTGCCACAATCTTCTCCTTTACCACCATCTCATACAAGGAGGTGGATTGATCTTTTTAAGGATAACTCCTTTACCTGTGCAAACAATTTGACTTCATACCATTTCATAACTTTTTCCCTTTATCATCCCCACTCTCACTTACTTTCAGTCTGTCCCTGTCTGCTATCTTCTTCTCTGCTTTATACAAACATGCCCATGTCTCTGTCATCCTCAAAAAACCCATCCCATGATTCTAGCATTACCCTCAAGACTTGTTCTGTATTTCTTCTTCCTTTTCTAGCTAAATTTCTCAAAAATTCTTATTAATATAGGTGCTTCCTTCTTTTCCTTTTTCTCATCTTAACTCCATACAATCTGCCTTGAAAAAGCCCCATTTTCCCAAAACTCCTCTCTCCAAAGTTCCCACTGATCTTTTAATTGCTAAATCCAATGGTCTTTTTCTTTTGACTTGTATTTACATTGTAAAATTGATACACAGTTCTAGAAATGTTTTTAATCAATAATTCTTGAAAATTTTCTGTCAAAAGTCATTTCTACCCAGAAGATTATACTTAGTCTTGCAGAGGAAATTATCTTTAGGTAAAACTTTTTTTTATTGTATGATTTTTGGATTAAAGTATTTCAAGAAATTCCCTCTTTTATATAAATTTTTATATAAATTCCAATAGAGCCTGTTATCTTCAGTGTGATTTGTTGTTCCTTGGACTCTCTTTTTATCTGCTTGAAGCATTATTTATTTCACCTGAAAACTCTGGATTTTAGCAGTTATGTTAAAAATTATTTCGTTTTGAAGTTGTTTTAAAGCAGTCACTGTTGTAAATTTTCTCTCTTCAATTTGTTCTTTCATTCCATTTAAGCTGCATATATATGTTTATACTTTTGTATATGTGTATATATGTATATATATATATACTTTTAATCTTAGAAAACTTGTGTACATTATGCTATATGAGTATATTGTATATATAATGTATACACACATTTGCATTATATCATTCAAATATTGTGTTTGAGCATATTTTCCATGAAAATTGGTAATTGCTGAATCATATTCCCTCTTCTTTTGTTGTTGTTCAGTAATTAAGGTAGATTTCACCTTTTCAAGCTCTGTAGGACCATACTGCTCATTAGGTATTCTTGGCAAGATACTAGAGTGGTTTACCATTTCCTCCTCAATGAATTATGGCAAACAGTAGATATATGACTTCCCAGGATCACACATTTATTAATTACCTGAACCTAGATTTTAACTCAGATCTTCCTGACTCCGGACCCCTGTGCTCTACCCCACTGAGTCATCTAGCTGCCTTTCATTCATGTTTTACAGATTATATATTTTTTACAGCAAAAACATTATATTTTCTTCTACTTTTCAATATGATTACCTGGTTCTAATACTGTTTTATTCTATCAAGGAATTATTGAGTTGTATTTACTACATTATTTTCTTCAAGGCATCCCTGAAAGATTTCCAATCAGTTTTCTTTTTAAAAACTATTATGTAAAATTTCATTTTTCCAATTGCATGTAAAACAATTTTTCACATTTGTTTTTAAAACTTAGAGTTCCAGATTCTTCCCCTTTCTCTTAACCCTGCTAAATTGAGAAGATGCATGTGAAGTTGTGCAAAACATGTCCATAAAAGTTATGTTGTGAAGGACAAATTCTTCCCCACCCCCCAAAAGTTAAAAAAAAGTATGCTTTAATTTGCATTTGCGTACCATCATTTTTTCTCTGTATATGGATAGCAGTATATTTCAATCCATTTTCAGACATTATCAGTTCTTTCTCTTGGCATAGATAGCATTTTTCATCATAAGTCCTTCAGACTTATCTAGATCATTGTATTGCTGAGAATAGCTATATTGCTCACAGCATATCATGCTAGAGTATTGCTATTACTTTGTAAACTGTACATTTCACTTTATATCAGCTCTTGGAAGTCTTGCCGGTTTTTTCTGAGACCATCCTGCTCATCATTTCTTATAACATAATAGTTTCATCATAATCACATAACACAATTTATTCAGCCATAGTCAGTTGATGGACATCTCAATTTCTAGTTCTTTGCTCTTAGAAAAGAGTTACTATAAATGTTTTTGTATATATAGATCATTTTTCTTTTAAAAAAAAACATCTTTTGGCATACATTCTTTCTAATGATATTTTTATGTCAAAGATATGTATGATTTTATAGCGCTTTGGGCATAGTTTCAAAATGTTCTATAGAAAGGTTGAATCAGTCCTCAATTCCACCAAAAATGCATTAACATATTGTTTTTCTTACATTTTCTCCAACAATTGTCATTTTTCTTTTCTGGGCTATTAGTCAATCTAATATATTTTGGAAAGAAGCTCAGAATTGTTTTAATTTTCATTTCCCCTATCAATATAGACTTAAAGGAGATATATATATGTATATATATGTACATATATATTATAGCTATAAATAACTTGATTACTTCATCTGAAAACTGTTCATATATCTTGATCATTTATCAATTGAGGAATGGCTATTATTTTTATTAATTTTCAATTTTGATTCTATTGCCTATATGTTTGAGAAATAAGGACTTTATCAGAGTAACTTCCTTCAAATTTTCACAATTAGTATTGCTTCCTGTATTTACCCATGTTTATTCTATCATTTCTCTCCTTTCACTCTGTTCATCCTCAAAAGTGTTTGCTTCTGACTACCCCCTCCCCAAATATGCTTTCTCTTTAATCATCACCTCCCTCCTTCTTGTATCTCCTTCCATTTCTCTTTTCCTGTAGAGTAGAATAAATGTCCATATACAATTGAATGCATGTTATTTCCTCTTTAAGCTAATTCTTATTAAAGTTCACTCATCCCCCTTTCTCTCCACCTCATTCCCTCTATTGTAAATGCTTTTTCTGCTGCTTTATGACAGATAATTCATGTAATTCCAATTCTCCTTTTATTTTCTCCCCAGTAAATTTCTTTCTCACAACTTCATTTTATTGTTTTATATTATCTTTTCTTATTTAACACACACTTGTGTCCTATGTCTATCTTTCTAAGTGCCATATTAATGAGAAAGTTCTCAGGAGTTACAAGTGTCATCCTCCCTTATAGGAATGTAAACAGATTAACTTTATTAAATCCCTTATGATTTCCCTTTTCTGATTACCCCCTTTTGCTTTTCCTGAGTCTTATACTTAAAAGTCATTTTTTAAAAATTCAGCTCTGGTCTTTTCATCACAAATACTTAAAAATCCTCTATTTTAATGAATATCTATTTTCCCTTTGAATGATTATACTGTTTTTTTTTTCGATTCTTGGTTTCAATCTTAGTTCCTTTGCTTTTTTTTTAAATATCATATTGTAAATCCCTTTTGTACTTTTATTTTTCTCACTCTCATTTTCTCTTCCCATTTTTTCCTCTACTTCTATACCTCAATTTTGAAAATCCCCGTTGATCTCTTCAATGATCTGAGATGTTTGTTTGTTTTGTTTGTTTGTTTGTTTGTTTTTTTTCCCTTGAAGTATTTGGATGTGGACACTTTGACTCTGTTATCTTTTTCTTAGTATATGTTTTCATCTTCCTTGTCACCACATCAACATTCTATGGTCAGGATCTTCTTCTGTTCTTTACTTATTTTTCAGCATATTTCTTGATTTTTATGTTTTTGTTAAAGTAAGATGGAGTGTGCGATAGTTCAAGCTTCAGCTGTTTTCCAGATATTTTCTGAGATTCTTCTAGGTATCTCTATACATTTTCACTTCATTCATGGTAGTATGATATAAGTGAAAGTGTGTTTACTACTCTCCTGGCCTAAACTCTGATCTGTGAGTGACCACAAGCACTGATTTCTATTTTGGAACTGTGAGGAAGGCCCTGCTCCACTGTGGTTTTAAGCTCTTTTGTGCTAGTGGGCTGGGACTGTGCAGTCCTGGCATTCATTGTGCTCTTACCCTGATGTGACAGATTTTTTTCTGTTGACTTTCTAAGTTTTCTTCACATGGGAAATTGTGTCACTCTTACTCTTTGCAAGTTCTGATGATGTAAACTTGTTTAAAGTCATTATCTAAAGATATTTTGACAAACTGGGAGGAGAGTGTGGTTGAATCCTAGCCCTTGCATTTATTCTACCATCTTGGCTTTGCCTCAGCACTTTATTTAAGATACTGTTTTTTCTCCTACCAATTCATTTTTGTGAAGTTCTTATTTAAATTACAATTTTTTGATTAATTCGTTATATTGTAGTCCATTTGGCAAAGGCATATTTCTTCCTTGATGCTTTCCCCAATAGTCAGACCATTGGTTATTTTCTTCCACCTACTCTCATACATTTGTTTGACTACACTGTAGACCTTTTTTCTCTTTTCTGGATCACTTTCATTCAAAAAACTCCAGGCTAAAGGCCTGTTTACCTAATCTTGTTCTGACCTCTTAAACCCAATGCAGGGAAAAGTCCCTCTTCAAATTGCTCTAAATTTTTGGCTATCTTTTTTGAGTAGTCCTTATGGGAATCAAGGATATTGTTGTTGTTCATTGAATTTCTTATTCCTTATTCAATCTGGTACCTATTTCTTAAACCTTTCTTGGAATATCTGTGGAAAATCTTAGCCCATAACTTTCCTAACACCATAAATAAGTTATGAACCAAGGGATAGTAAAAATCACTATATATTTATAGATTCTAGTTAAAATAAACATCATGAAATGAAGTACAGAGTTTGTAATTAGCAAGATTTATCAAAAAATGTAAGAAATTTAATATGATACAGTTGTCATTACTGAAAATGTCATGTCTTTATTTTCCCTATCTAGCTGAAATTTTAGTTCACAGACACTCCCTTAAGGAATAATGCTGCCACATTTTTTCCTAAGCTTTCCAAATGTTATAACTCCTTTAAGCTATAAAAGAAGACCTGCCCTCTACATACTCTTATGCTTTTATAACAACACAACTTGCGAATTTTTCTAAAGAGCTTATGGTAGCACAGTTGAGGGAGTGCAACCGAAATGGGCAATGTTTCATATCCGTGTCTGTCCCTTCTGAAAAGAAAGGAAGACGAAACGTTTTTTTCATCTCTTCTTTGGGACCAAGTTTAGATATTCAAATCACACAAAGTTTGCTTTTTTATCTGTAGCAGCTGTAATTGCTGTCTTTTCTCTTTTAATGTATGTTGTTTCAGTATATGTTAATGATCTCATTTTCCTTACTTCATTTTACATTAGTTTTTATGAATTTCCATGTTTCTCTGTATTCTTCATATTTATTATTCCTTACCAAATAATAGCATTCTATTATCGTTATGTACAATTATTTGCTTACCAATTTCCAATTAATACTTTGTTTTAAATTCTTTACCACTTCATGAAATCCACATCTAAATTTCTGATCTTATAAATTAATTAACAAATATTTATTAAGTGTCTTTTATGAGACAAGCACTATAATTGTCGCAATATTTATTATAGAAAGAAACAAGAGAAACATATCCTGCTATCAAAGATGTTTCATTGTATGAGATATAAAGAAAGTAATGTGTTTAATTAACGCAAATGAATAGCAGGGTAATCAAGAAAAATCTCACTTAAGCAGTGATATTTGAGCTATACTTTTTGGTAGGATAGTAAAGACCTAAATCTCATTGCCTAGAACTTCTTAAGTACTCTTGGCTAATAGAGTATTTCCTGTCTAGATGACTTATGCTCAAATGGCTGATTTCTTTTCTTTTGCCTCATTTCACCCTTCCCTTAGGTAACCAAGAAAAGTCTCCAAAATCATTACTAAGTATATATCATATAGACTGACTCAGATATTTACAGCTACTTTAACAGCACTCAACAACATTATAGTTCAAGTGTGAAAAGCCATTTTATTGTATTCCTCAAGGGAGGTTACCAGAATCCATATGCAGATAAGGAATAAAAGGCAATTTGTGCAAAGATATATAGATGTGAAACAGTGTTGTAATTTAAGAAAACAGTAAGGAAATTTGGATAGTTCATAGAATATGTGAAGGATAATGATGGACCAACCAAGCAAATTATTCATCTCTCCCCTGAGCCTGTGCTTCCTTTTTCCTTGATTGTTTCCCCATACTAATTCATTCCTTAATCATTAATGTAATTTTTCCAATCAGACATACACTTCAACATTTACTCAAGCTAAACTGAGAAATATAAAAGAGGTAATAAAGACTGGTTGCTTTCCTTTGTTTTCAGTCAATGATCTAGACAATTCCTCATCTTAGGATCATGGATGCTTGTTCCTCTTTGACCCTCTGCATGCTAGCATAATTAAAATGATAAAAACAATAGTTTTTTATAATAAAACTTTGCAAGCACATTCTTATATCTATATCCCCAGTGATTTCTGCAAAACCATTTCACCATAGACTGTTTTGTACAATAAACATACAAGATATTTTGGTATATGGAAACAGTCTAAGAAAGCTCCAATTTTGTGGCTCCATTCATCTATAAGAAATAGTAAATAAAGGCTATTCCATAGCAGGACTATATGATGACAAATATCTGAGGGTGTTTATGGAGTGGAGAAAACACCCTGGAATATAGAAGTAGTTGAACATAATAATGTGATTAAGGGATATTTGGGTAAAAGCTTCAATCCTTCACATAAATATTCACAAAAACTCACACCTGCAAAACTACTTAGAATTGCTAGATAACCTTAGTGGGGGGAAAAAGTAGCTGTGGTTCATAATACTATAGCCTTATATCTAGAATCACTTCAATGGTAATTTTCCCCAGGATGAGTTGCTATGGTGATGCATACTTTAAGCAGTGCTAGAGAAACCTAGAAATGTATGATTACCTGGAATTCATACAGTAGGTTAAACGAATGTTATTACTGAAACAAAATGAAAGATCATATTTTTGAACAGAACTGACCAACAAGAATTCATCTTTCTGTACTTTGCTATGCTTTTCAGTAGCACTAATAATTGTTAAACTTCTACCTTTTCTTCAATGATCTCACAAATTTTAGACACAAATTCTTCAGAAAGCATAGCAGCAAAGGATCACCTCCTTCATATTCTCCATTGTTCTGTGTAAGGAATCATCAAGGCTTAGAAATTAGGAGGAATTTTTCTTACAGAATAAATTGAATGTCTTTTTGCTTGACATCATTTCCAAAATTAATCATCATTTAATTTCTCTGTTGATATCTTCATCTCTCTCTCTATGTCTATCTCTTTCTTTCTAATTTAGTTTTTTTACATTTCTGTTTCTCTAATTCAGTTCTTTATATATCTGTGTCTCTGACTCTATATTTTTCTTTTTGTCATCACCAGAATCATTCAAACACATAATCTTAAATGGAGTAAAATTGAGTCAACTTATGTATATGACAAATATTTGTATGTGTATATATATGTAAGTGTGTACATGGGTTCATAGCTTTATTTTTATCGGTAGTAAGAGAGTGTGGTATTAGGATATTGAAGCAAATGTTGGACAGTTAGCTAGAGAGGCATGATTAAGTAGGGATGGCAGACAAATCACTTTTAAGATTAATTGAGGCATGGCCTCAAGCAGTGGGACAATCATAATTGAGAAGGCTAAGAAGGAAATCAAGCTTAAAGAAAGGTTTGGTGAGCAGTTTCAAGGCTGGAAGTTGTTCTTTTTGAGCTGAGTTAGGGCAAAGGAAAAGCCTAAGAGCTATAGTTAACCCAACAATAGGCACCTTAGCTAACTTCTTTAAATACTAATCAAAATCTAATGTTTATAAGTAAAAAAGAGGAAAAGCACTATCCTCCCCTTGCCACTTTAGCCATATCAGACTCATTTTTGGTGTCTTTACCTTTGGAGAGCAAGGATATTTACTCTATTCTGCTCTTCTACCCATTGCTGAAGTTGATATGATTAAAACACAAAGGTAAAAGAGTGAGATCACATCCTGGCTCATGAGCTTTGCCTGTTCACATTTCTTCCTAAGTAAAGTCCTATTTTTCATTTCCTACTGTTATCTAGCTAAGATAAGCAGTTCTTGTTTACAATACTATAATGGAATCTCAGATTACCAATGTCAAGTATAATTTCATTTTTCTTTTCCATTTGCTTATCCTGCAAATTGTTAGTGCTATAATTTGTTTTCAGGGCTACTGGATCATAAATTTTGATTTGAGAGAGACTTCAGAGATGATCTAATGCAACAACTTAATTCTACAAATGAGGAAGTTGAATTCCACCTAAGGAGGTTAAATAAATTGCCCCGAATTACCTATATAGTAAGTGGAAAGATTTGAGTTCAGGTTCTTTGATGCTAAATTGAATATTATTTTCATTGCACCATTCTTGCCTGTCATTTGTTTCAAAATTTATATGAAATAAGGAAACCATTCACAAGTTTCTTTGTATTTCAGAATCTATATAAGTAATTTTAACAAAGTGATCCTTTCAAAGAAAATATGTGACATCAATCAAGTTTATCTTTGGGACCCTGAGCTCTTTCTCTCTCTCTATTCCTTTTTACAATTCCCCAACTTCGAAGTTTCTTATTCTTTCCAAAGATCAAGCTAGACCTTTCAAAGATTCAAATAATTATTTGTTCACTTAGTTATTTGTATCAGAGCAAGAATTAGGAGAGGTCTAGAAATTGCAATTAGCACGTTAAAGTATTACTCTCTGGCTCAAAGAAGTTTTCTTCATCTTACATCAAAATATTTAAAATAGTAGGTAAAAAACTACATGCATAGTATATTTTTCACATAAACTTTGAAACTTAAGTTATTGGACCTCAATCTATAATAGCTTTTGGAGAAGGGAAAATGCCTTTTGTAGGAAATATATTGCTGTATTTGATACATTCAATACATAGCAGAATTAAATTGAATTATTTTAAATGATTTTAGTGAGAGTTAATTATAACTGAAGATTTTCACACTATCTGCTATTGATTTGTGATTTTTTTTCTTTTTATCAGTATTAAAATAGAGTGTTTGCTCAGTCATAAGCAATTTATTCAGGAGGAATTTAGAAACTACTCCCAAATTTCATAAAATTGAACAGACCCAATTTTGTAGACAGGAGAAATGTTGTAAGATAATTGGTATTTGAAATTGCAAAATCTGCTCACCAAAAATAAAGACCTTGCAAAGACATATTAAAGTTTTAATGATTCCTTATGAAGTATGAACATATTCATTAAGAATGCTTGGAAAGGAGAAATTATATGAATCACTAAATAATAGCAATCACTTTGGGTGATGCTTAAAAAATAGTGAAACAGCTAAAGAAAGAGGTAAGTTGAAGTCATTCTAGGTAGAATCCCAATTTCTCAAAGAAAATAGTTCCCTGATGAGATGTGTACTATATCAAGGAAGCAAAAGGAGAGGTATATTGAAGTCAGAAGGGACCTGAGTTCATATCCGAACTTTGATACTTACTGGTTTAAAGATCATAAACAATTAGCTTAATCTAGTAGAGACTCAATTTCCTCATCCATTTCATAAATAATTCTGGCAGTACCTCCCTCATAGAGTTTTTTGGAGGATCAGATGAGATAAAATTTGTAGAATGCTTTATAAGCCTTAAAGTACAATAGGTCAATTATTATTGTTATTATTAAGGATATTGTTAGGATAGTGGTTTATTTCAAGGAGGTGTATTAGAGAAAGGGAGAAAAATTAGATTAAGTGGGAAGGTGTGGATAGAGTTCTAGGAAAACTTTGAAGACTGGATTTTATATGAAAAATACTTTATAGGAATATATAGGGATGCAGTGATGAAAAACACTTGAAAAAGATGATCCTGAATCTATTGGAATAGAGAATAACTGAAACTCGAACTAAATCAGAAAATGTAAATTATTCCTCTTTCTAGCTCTTTATTCCTTAAATTCAGTGATTGCTACCACTTGTCTTATGAATGTAAATAATCCTCGAACTCCCTTGGAGGCCTAAAGGTATTTCCTTCTCTGAAGAAGAAATAAAGAGATTCTAGGTAAAATGACCTTTGGTAAGATTTCAGAGTCTATTCTTATTCAGACTTCATCATACTATTGTTTGAATTATTTCCTAGATTCTGATTCCTGATGCAATACTGTTTTGTCTCCTTGGAGTTTTTGATCATGATGTAAATAATTGTTTCATTGAATTTCAGATCTATTGCCTACATTAATGAGGTATTACCCTTTATACAAGTTTGTCTCAGTACTCCCAGGCTCATCTTTTTCCCCTAGATTTATAAGTTATTGTTACCAAAGCCCTAATCTGACAGTAGAAAGGCTTGAATAATATCTTGATATTTGTGTCCTCTGGACAAGTTTCAGAAAATTCATTCTGTGTGATAAGAATTGTGGAATAACTACTTGATGTGTATCCAGTATCAATCAGACATTTGATATTAGTTGGCTTTAATAAAAGGATAGGTAATAATCCTAGTTGGATCACCAATATCTGGTAATAAGGATAACAAAATATAATAAAATATTTAAAATATTTCATGATTGTTATTGTGAGGATCTGAGATAATACATGCAAGTTATTTTGAAAAAAATTAAATACTATATGAGTGGCAGTAATTTTAACATCACAACAATAACTGCTGGCATCATCCTTCTCAAGCATTCTTTTTTCCTGGAAATAATCATTGTTTTTACAGGGAGAGAAAAAAAAAAAAAAACTTAACCAAGTGTGTGTCTATAGTTGAGGAATGTTTGAAACACATAGCATATTGACAGGATGAAATACTGCTGCATATTAAAAGCTAATATGGATTAAGAGAAATCTCAATTTCTTGCAAGAATTGTAAAATTCTTGGGCTGAACCAAGAAAACAATTAAAATAATGATCAAAATAATGCAAAGGAAAACAACTTTGAAATACAATAAAACTGAAACTGATTCAATGACCAGTAATTGTTTTATAAGAGTGATGAAGAAATTTACTATCTTCTATTTAATAAAAAGTTGATGGCTTAGAGTTGTGGAATGGAGCATATTTTCAGATATTTTCATTAATTGATTACATATAACTTATATGATGAATGCTCTTGCTTAACCAAGAAGAATTTTAAGTGGATAAAAATAAGTTTAAAAGAGAAAGAAAAAAATTAATAAAATTATTCAAATGCATAATTTTTTTTAAGAAAGAGAGTTGAGAAGGAAATACAAATATGCTGGGTTTTGTTATTTCTATATTAAATTTAATTAAAAAATAAAAATTTATAAACATTAATAAATGTTCTTAGATTAATACAATATTATTTGTTCTTGTTCTTTATTGAAATGTTCACAATAGAAATCCATAATAGAAAAGAAAACATAAAATATAAAATCTTTTCTTAGATTATTGACTATTGTCAGGTAATATTATTTGGAAGGAATTAAGATTCTTCTTGACTTCAAAGGGCATAGCCAGGAGTAGTGGGTAGCATTTGATCCCATTATATTTTTAAATTAAAAAAAAATCCTTTGTTTCCTTTCTCCTTCTCCCTCATATTGAGAAATTTTAAAAAATGAAAAAAAAAACAAAACAATAAATTAACTTCAATATTTTCATTACAAATATGTTTGTTCAAACAAAACAAAATTCTATAATGATCATGTCCAGAAAAACACAAGATAGTTTGTTTCTTTCTAAGTACTAACGTTGGTCATTTCATTGATCAACATTCCTAAGTTTGCCTTTAAGATAATTTGTTTATATTGTTTTCCTGATTTTGCTTTTATGTTTTGCATTGGTTCATATTATTAAGAAAGAGGACTGATACTCTTTTTAAACTTTTTGTACATCAATTTTTTTTTTCCATAAACTGTTCTAACCAAGCACACTGACTTTCTCATAGGGCTTTACCCATGACATTCACTTTACTTGCTCTTTGCACTTGTATTACATGTGCTACATATCTGGAATTCACTCCCTTAATATTTTTGCCTCAAAGAATTCTTCTCTATCTTTAAAATGCAGTTGAAGTGTTTTCTTCTATTTCTGCATAATTTTCTCATCCCATGAATTTTTCCCTCTCAAACTTTATTATACTACTTTGCCTTTGTGGGTATGTTTATATTCAGAGTATCTATCACCTATCAATCTACATTTATCAGTTTTCTTATTAGAATGTAAAATTGAGAATAAGGATGATTTCATTCTTATTTTATTCTTAGTATTTTACAATATCTTGAACATAGAAGTCATTGAATGTTTGATAATGTATTGATTAATTGAGCAGTTCATTCTTCTTCTGCATTGGGTGGGCCTGGGGGATTCTGAAACCCATTCTAACTCTGAAATTCTAAAATACTATTATTTTATTTCATAATATGCTTCCAATTCTGTCCATTACACTCTCTAGTAAAAAGATGATATCATTTCCAAGTCATTTCTCAAACAATAAAAAATTTCCTTGAAAATAATAAATAATGATTTTTTTTTAATTTTATGCTTAATATAACATTTAGCACCTAGTGTCCTCTTAATACATATACTTTAATTGAATTGAAAAATGAGTATTCTAGTCTAAACAATCCAGTTATAGGTTTGATATATCCCGATGCTTGGTCTCTAAGGATCAAATTAACTTGAAATATTTTAAGTCTATTTATAGGATTAGAAAAAGTCTGTGTCAATCATAAATTTCACTGTTCATTCCTACATATATAGATCTTAATTGTACTTTAATTTGTACTGTCCTAGTGTCTATTGTTGATTATATTGTATTGTGATCACTTTTTAAAATAATTCATATTTATTTAATTACATTACTGTTTGTGGGATGTGTTGGCAGTTTGTTTTGTATTTTAAGTATCATTTAAAAAATAAATTTTGCTTGAATTGTTTGCAGAATAATTCTCTTCTTGATGGCAGTCAATATACCTCTTGTTTTTGTTTTCTAATTAGTTAGCATATCTCTCAAACACCTTACTAGCATCAATCCATTATTTTCTTTCTTTTTTTTTATTAAAGTTTTTATTTGCAAAACATATGCATGGGTAATTTTTCATCATTGACCCTTGCTAAACTTTCTGTTACAAATTTTTACCTCTTTCTCCCCACCCTTTCCACTAGATGGCAAGAAGTCCAATACATGTTAATTATGTTAAAATACTTGACAAATTAAATATGTGTATACATATTTATACAGTAATCATGCTGTACAAGAAAAATCAGATGTATAAGAAAAAAAATCTGAGAAAGAAAGCAAAATGCAAACAAACATCAACAAAAAGGGTAAAAATGTTATGTTGTGGTGCACAGTCAAATCCCACAGGCCTCTCTTGGGGTATGTATGGTCTTCTTCATCAGTGAACAATTGGAACTTGTTTGAAACATTTCATTGTTGAAGAGAGCCATGTCCATCAGAATTGATCATGATATAATATTGTTGTTGCTGTGTATAATGATCTCCTGGTTCTGCTCATTTTACTCAGCATCAGTTCATGCAAGTCTCTCCAGGCCTCTCTGAAATCATCCTGCTGGTCGTTTCTTACAGAACAATAATATTCCATGACATTCATATACTATAATTTATTCAGCCATTCTTCAATTGATGGGCATCCATTCAATTTCCAGTTTCTAGCCACTACAAAAAGGGCTGCCACAAACATTCTTGCACATGTGGGTCCTTTTCCCTCCTTTAAGATCTCTTTGGGATATAAGCCCAATAGAAACACTGCTGGGGCAAAGGGTATGCACAGTTTGATAACTTTTTGAGCATAGCTCCAAATTGCTCTCCAGAATGGCTGGATCCATTCACAGTTCCACCAACAATGCATCAGTGTCCCAGCCTTCCCACATCCCCTCCAGCATTCATTTAGGAATTTGGATGTTATATCACTTGGTGCATATATGTTAAGTAATGATATTGCTTGATTATCTATGGTACTCTTAAGTAATATATAGTTTCCTTCCTTATGTCTTTTAATTAGATCTATTTTTTGTTTTTACTTGATCCAAGATAAGGATTGCTACCCCTGCTTTTTTTTTGTTCACCTGAAGCATAGAAGATTCTTCTCCAGCCCTTTACCTTCACTCTGTATGTATCTCTATGTTTTAGATGTGTTTCTTGTAAACAACATATTGTTGGATTCTGGTTTTTAATCCAATCTGCTATCTGCTTCCACTTTATGGGAGAGTTCATCCCATTCACATTCACAGTTAAAATGACTAATTCTGTATTTCCTGCCTTCTTATTTACCCAATGTTTTGTCTTTCCTTTCCCACTTCTCCCTTCCTCCCTCCCAGAATTTTGCTTTTTATGACCACCTCCCTCAAACAGTCCTCCCTCTTTACAGCCCCATCCCCCCTTTTTGCACCTTTCCCTTAATTCTTCTGTTTTCCCTTGTATTAGTCTTTCTCTTTCTTTTCCTCCTTTCCCTCCCACTTCCCTATAAGGAAGGATATGTTTCTCTGTGAAACCTAATGTTTCTGATATACTCTTTTAGAGTCCAATCTGATGAGAGTAAGATTTACACAATGCTCATCCCCCTTCTTTCTTTCCCTCAATTATATTGGGTTTTCTTTGCCTCTTCATCAGATTTTGACTTATTTTTACCTCCTTTTTTACGTTATTTTACCTCCTTTTCCCTCTTTTTACAATAGGATACCCCTTCCACCTCTAGTTTCTTTTTTGTATTATCAAAGTAAAATCAAATTATACCCCCATTCTTTAAGTATACCCATAGTAGAAATATCATTCTCAAGAGTTCTTTCCTTTTTACCTTTTTATGCTTCTCTTGAGTTCTGTGTTTGGAGGTCCTTTTTTTTGTTTTTTT
>JAJPUD010009689.1:11230-22057 GCA_023553655.1 Myrmecobius fasciatus | reverse complement strand
ATATGTATATATATATATATATATGTGTGTGTGTGTGTGTGTGTGTAAATTTCATATACATATGTGTTTATATTAAACCATTCTAGGTATACATGCTTCTATTTATCAATTCTTTCTCTTGATGTAGATAACATTTTCTTTTGTAGTTAATCTTGGT
Source organism: Myrmecobius fasciatus (assembly GCA_023553655.1). Classification (NCBI taxonomy): domain Eukaryota; kingdom Metazoa; phylum Chordata; class Mammalia; order Dasyuromorphia; family Myrmecobiidae; genus Myrmecobius; species Myrmecobius fasciatus. The sequence goes on along the minus strand of JAJPUD010009689.1, from coordinate 21,900 downwards.
ATTTATAATATTCAAAATGACTTGCTCTTTCAAATAAAACCATTTTCCCATTACTGTATATAATATTCTCTTGGTTCTGTTCATTTTGTTCTTCAATATTTCATGCAAGTCTTTCCAAGCTTAATGATCAAGCTTGTTACCAGTCTCATCATTTTGATAGCACAATATTATTCCATCAAAATCTTATATTACAACTTGTTCAGCCATTGCCTAATTGATGGGAATCTCTGAAATTTCCAGTTGTCATCACAAAGAAAGATACTACAAATATTTTAGAACATTTATTTTTTTTTTCCTTTTCCCCCTAATCATCTTTGAAAATAGACCAAGTAGTTATATTGCTGGGCTTAATAACTGTTTGGGCATAATTTCAAATTGCTCTCCAAAAAGGTTGGATCAGTTCACAATTCCACCAATAATTAGCATGTACTGATTTTTTTTTACATCTCCTCCAATATTTGTCATTTTCTCCTTCAATTAATACTTTAAAACACATGTATTTAACAGGAAAAGAAATAATCATTACATTGCATTCTCCTCATACCTTGGGGACATTTTTCATTACATAGGACACATTGTCCATGAGATAGAGTAAAACCCATTTTAAAATAATATAGGTGACCATATGTGTAGAAATATATTTGAAACAACTCTTACTGCAGACCTTGATGTCTCTTTAGGATCAAATTATTTGTATCAAATAGTTGGATGTAGTGATAAACTGGACTTCCCTGTCACTTAACATTGTTTAAACTTCACAAGCCACAATATTATCAATCTGTGAGAAAACCTCAGTATTTCTATGATTCTCCTTTGCTACTAGACTATGCTGTTATTTTTTGAGGAGTAAGCCTAGATTTGCTACTTGATTACTCTCATACTTCCTAATTGCTGCTTGATGTTTCAGGCTAAACAAATGTGCTTAGGTTAGCTAGTTATATTCTTGTAGAGCAGAAATATTAGGATAAAATTGTCAAAGGTCTCTGTACTGCTTTTTTTTTACTGCATTCTGAAAATCTTCTCCAATTTTTACTTCATAAATGGTGGCACAGAGAAGTAAATGTTGTCCTCTTCTTATCTAACTCTAATTTGATGATGGAGGGGCAAAGAAGTATAGGTTTCCATATTAAAAACTCTTGAGTTTTAAATTTTATTTCATATGTCCGAATTGGACTAGGTCATTTTACAAACCAAAGCAAAATTAAAATTAAAAACAAAAACAAATTAAATGTATAGACTAATCAAATGGTTCATCTTTCAGATATACCATAACCAGAAGAATTTCATTTTTCTATTAATCACGAAACAGTTTACCAGTTAAAGAGTCTAAATTCTTCTGCATAATGTAAGTAAAAACATCTGGGAAACAGGTGTTTTCACTGGATTAATGCATTGTCACTATTTTCATTGGGTTTTTCATATATAAGCCTTAACATTTGTGGCCATATTTGTCCTTTTCAATCAGCAAATTTGCTCAAATTTTAAAGGAGAAAAGATTTATTTTCCTAAATGACATTGTGTCTTTCTCCTTGATGCCAAACATTCACTTTCCTTCTAGTATTAGAGAATGACTGACTTTTCAGCCCTCTGGAATATAGCTTCTGTGAGTTTAAGGATTTTTCATCTTTTAATTGCTTAATTGGATGCTCAAAAGCAAAGATGAAAATACTTTTTGTTTTCCTGTTGCAAGATTTTTTTTTACTAGTAGCTCTACAGGAAAGATAAATTAGAAATTCCTTCTACATCTTTTATTTTGACATTGTCCTTATATGAAGTCTACTATTTGCTGAATATTTATTTGAAATATTCTCATAGACACTCAACATTATACTGTTCTGTACTCAAGTAACTTACTGGATTGCTTGTCTGCCTTATGCTGCTTAAGAAACAGATTGTTATTTTTTGCAAAATGTGTTTTAGCATGAATAGGCACTTGTGATACAGTTTCTGGTGTTTTAGTTGTACCCTACTTTCCTTTTAGATAGATTTCACATCAGAACTGAATGAAGCATAAATGTCAGTGACTCCCCCAAGGTCATATGGGAAAGGAGTTCAGTGTAAATTAGAAGGCACAGTTCTCTGGGCTTCCAGTTCTTTCATCAAATAGCCAGTCACTTTCTCTTTTCAATTACTTATAGGATATCAAATTTGTGTATTTGTGTGTGTGTGTGTTTACTTGTTAAAAATGCTTTTTTGATCCTATAAATTGATATTGTGCCAATTGCTCAGGACAATTCATTTATTTTTCTATATGCTAGTTATAAATGAAAACATTAGAAAAAGCATAACAGAATAATTACTAATTTTTATATTACATATTATATTATATATTATTAAAATAAAAGCATATAATCTATATCATGACATTTGATTCTCATGACATACAATATTGTCCCTATTTTGTTACAGGTAAGGAAAGAAAGACAGTTTAAAATGTTATGGGGAATTTTTTGGATATATAAACAGTAAAATGTTTAAAGCTAGAAGAAATGTTAGAGATCTGACAAATTTTTTGTCCTAATTTTTAGGGATGAGGAAGCAGACAAAGAAAGGTTAAATGACATCCTGAAGGTAAGAAAGCTAAATAATGGGCAATAATTACATGCCTTTGAAATTAATAAAAGACTCCTTTAATAACTACAGTGCCTCCTTTATACATCAATATCAATTTTAAATAAAAATGTAATAGAGCTCTATTTTACAAAGAAATAACAGTACTATATCATATTTATACAGTATTTTAGAACTTATGCAGCACTTTCAGAGTAATTATAATGGTTCTAAGCAAAATCTTATTAAGTACCTCCATATATATCATGATCTGTGGAATACTAAATTCAACTCAATAATAGGTATCCAAACCTTATTATTTGTGATATAGTAGGTTTCGAACTAAATCAATAATATGACTAAGACAATGTCCCACTTCTGGTAAACAATAGAAACTAGACTTGTGGACAGAATTCCAATTCCTGACCTCATTTTTTTTTTTTAGTATTCTTGGTATTTTAAAATATGTTAGTGCGCACAGAAACACACATCTCTGTGTTTATATATATATATATATATATATATATATATATATATATATATATATGTCTTGTAGACAAGTATAAATATAAAATATTAGAATGATTTATAACTGTTGTGCTGAGACAAAATACCTGATTTCTCAATTTCTATTCAAATGATGGAAGGACAAAAGGTACAAATTGATTTGATCTAACCCTGTGGTTTCATGGTATAAGATGATGGTTGAGAAGAAATTTTTTCTACCAAGGAGACCATTATAAAAATTAATTATTTTGGGGGGGAATTTAAGGCATCTTGGTAAGCTGTGACTTGCCCACAGTGCATTAACAGCATATACCAAAGACTGAATTTTAACTTTGTTATTCACAACTCCAAAATTAGTTTTGCCCAAGAGATTCACTATACCAAACTGCCTGCAACAGGTGCAAATGTTAATTTAAAATATCATAGCTATATATAGAGGTTTAAAGTGTATTCCAGGTATGTGAGACCTCTTGTACTTCAACTTTTAAAAATGGAATAAGTACAAAACACAGCTGGATATGTCTGTCTACATGTGTATAGACAGAATCAAAAAGTATTTCATGTGTGTCTTAGGTGAATTCATTTCAAGTCCCATATGGCCATCAAAATATGATTCCTACTAATTAGTGATTATTAATTTAAATAATTATTTATTTCTTTTTCCAAACTTGTTTTGAGTGTCTTCTTTAAAGGAAATATTATGATGAAGTTAATAAAATTACAAATTTTGAGAGATGCTATCAAATTTTACTCTCTTTTGACTTTAGCCATTTAATGAAAATTAAATAAAATTGAGTCGCCTAGGAAAATTTCCAGCAAAAGTCATTATATCCAAATGCATCATTTTTCTTATCTAGCATATGCAGTTGCACTTGAAGTTTTGACTTATTCATTAGATGTACAATTTCAGAATAAAATTTTACTAAAATGATTTTTAGTACTATTATCAGGTATCTTCTTCAGTCATCTTTAAAATCTTACATTACAGTAGGGTTTTGTCTAGCTTGGACAAATCCAGTGATATTCTTTATTTTTCTTTTTTTTTTTCTTTTTTGCTGCGGCAATTGGAGCTAAGTGACTTGCTCAGAGTCACACAGCCAGGAAGTGTCTGAGGCCAGATTTTAACTCAGGTCTTCCTGACTTCAGGGTTGCTGCTCTAACCACTGCGCCACCTAGCTGCCCCCAGTGATACATTCTTAAGAGTACCAAAAAAAATCACGAAAAATAGAAAATGAGCTATATGTACAAAAATATTTATAGCAACTATTTTATGCTGGCAAAAAATTGGAAATTTGATGGATTATCCATGATTTGGGAAATGGCTGAATGAATTGTCCTATACAAATGCAATGGAATACTATTGTGCTACAAGAAATGATGGGGAAGCAGATTTCAAAAAAAAAAAAAGTCCAGGAAAAACTGACATGAACTAATATTCAACGAATTGAGCAGAACGAGGAAAGCATTGTATACAGTAATAGCAACATTGTACAATGATCAACTATGATAGAATTCGCTCTCCATAACAACATAATGATTCAAGACATTTCCAAAAGACTCTTGATGGAAAATGCTACCCCTCAACTAGAGAAAAATATTATGACATTTGAATTCAGATCAAAGCATACAATTTTCACTTTGTTGTTTGGCCTGTGTGTGTGCGTGTGTGTGTTTCTATTTTTTTCTTAGTTGTTTTTCCAATTCATTGATACTTGTGTTATATTCTTAAAAATGTAAAATTTCCCCTAATTATTGCTTTGGTTGAATTCCACGAATTTTGTTATGTTATCTCATTATTTCCATTTCTTTTTAATAAAATTATTGATAATTTCAAAGATTGTTCTTTGATGAACTCATTCTTTAGGATTGAACCATTTAATTCCCAGTAAATTTTAATGTATAATTCTAAAGCCCTTTCTTGAATGTAATTTTTATTGCACCATAATCTGAAAAGGATATATTTAATATATTTGCAGTTATAAATTTGTTTATAAATTTTTAATTCCCTACTAGACTGTCAGTTTTTGGAAAGGTGTCTCAGCTGAGACAAAAATACACTTCTTCCTATTTCCATTATTTTTTTCCAGAATTCTGTCAATCAATTTTCTTTAAATATCCTATTTAACCTAATCATTTACTTTAAAATTAGATTTATCTGGTTATGAGAGGTAGATATTGGATCTCACACTAATATAGTTTCACTGTTAATTTTTTTTCCTTTAATTCATTTAACTTTTCCTTTAAGAATTTGAATGATATGCCATTTTGGTTCATATTGAGATTACTCCATTGCCTACAGTACTTTTTAGAGAGATTTATTTTCCTTGATTATCTCTTTTATTTTACTCTATTGTTTTGGTTTTGCTTTGTCTGAAACCATGTTTGCTAACTTTGTTTTTTTGACCTGCTTAAGCATAAAAGATTCTGCTTCAGCATCTTGTTTTAGCAATATATTCAAATGTCTTTCTTGTAAACAGCATATTGTTGCATTCTGATTTTTAATCCATTATGCTATCTGATACCATTTTATCTATGTGTTCATCAAATTATCTTTTACACTTATGACTAATAATTATATATTTCAGATTAAAGCCAAGATGGCAAAATGAAGTCAGGAAGTTGCTTGAGTTCTCCCAATTTCCTCTGAAAACAACAAGAAACCAAGCCACAGAATCTGGAATGAAGAGACAGGATTAAACAATTTTTGAGACCTAGATAGATGGGAAGCACTTCAAAAAAGGTCATTCTCATTGGGATTGAAGGGGTGCTCACCCAACTAAGATGGTGTTCGAAAAATGTCAGTGGGAAAGTCTTTATCACAACATGAATTAACAACTAAGATCCATTGTTCTGGCTGGATAGAACAGTAACAGAGTAAACAAGTGGAAAAGCCTCCAGTCCCAGCACAGAAGGAAAATTGCCAGCCTGGGAAACCAAGAAACCCCAGGAAGAACTAGATTGGGCTACCCTCAGCACTGTGAGCAAGTAAACAAACACAAGGTGCCTCTGTGCTCAAAGCCAAAGCTCAAAACTGCAGAAAAAGGTTGGACCAGTGCCCCCAGGGTGCCAGGCAGAGAGCTCAAATTTAAAATTCATGAAATAGGAAAAGACGATAAAGAAGGAAAGAAAATGAGCAAGAGATGAAAAAGAACCTTGATCTTAAAAAGGGACAAGAGTGAAAAGGAAGAACAAAACACCAACTCAGAAGAGTTGGCTACATGCAAAACCTTGAAAGGAGTTATGAATTGGTTTCAAGCACAGAAAGCTTTCCTGGAAGAGTTATAAAAAACAATTTTAGAAATCAAATAACAGAGATTAAAGAAAACTGAGAAAAGAAATGAAGGTGAGGATTCTGGGAAGATGCCAGGGCAGGTCAGCTCTCCAAATTTCCCCCAACAACAGAACAAATTTATATCTCAGAGTGACCATACACAAGTAAAAATTCAAGAAGAGTTGAGGCATAATAGGGACCTTCCTTGAACAACAGAAGAAGATCTGAAGAAAGACTACAGGCTGGAAATTAAACAGTATGAAGTGCAAAAATCTCCAGACTAACTCCATAGAAACATCAAGTGGAGAACTTAGCTGGGTTTTGCTGGAGCCCTGAAAGTACCAAAGAGATCTCATCTCCTGAACAGCCTGAGAGTCAGGTGTCTGAGTCTGGAAAAACTGAAGAAGCTTTGACTGATTATGAATGCCAGACCCAGCTGTACTGCAGAAATGTGGTCCTTGCTTAGCAGTACAAGACCTAAAACTATATTGTGAAGCAGTAATCATCTAAACCATTTGGTGCTGCTATTAAATAAGGTGGTGGATCAGTGGAATAGAATAGATACAGATGACACAAAAATCAAGGCAACAGTAATCTAGTATTTGATAAACACCCAAACCCCAGCTTCTAAGATAAGAACTCATTATTTGACAAAAATTGCTGGGAAGGTGGAAAATAATGTCAGAAACTCAGTACAGACCTGCATCTGTTACTCACTACCAAAAAAAAAGTTCAAAATGGATACATGATTTGGACATGAAGGATGATGCCATAACCAAATTAGGAGAGCATGGAATCTCATATTAGCTATGAGATCTTTGAGGGAAAAAGGAATTTATGACTAAAGAAGAAATAGAGAATATTATAAAAGGCAAAATGAAACTTTAATTATATTAAATTAAAAAGGTTTTGCACAGACAAAAACCAACAGTAACAAGATTAAAAGTAAAGTACAAAGCTGGGAAAAATCTTTACAACCAGTGTTTCTGATAAGGGTCTCATTTTTAAAATATATAAATGTGTCAAATTTATAAGAATACAAGTCATTCCTCAATTGGTAAATGGTCAAAGGCTATGAACAGGTAATTTTCAGATAATCAAATTAAAACCTTCTATAGTCATATGAAAACGTGCTCTAAATCACTATTGATTAGAGAAATGCAAATTAAAACAACTTTGAAATACCATCTCATATCTTTTAGATTGGCTAAGATGACAAGAAAAGATAAAGATAAAGGGTATGTGGGAAAACTAGGACACTAATGCATTGGTGGTGGAATCACCCAACCACTGTGGAGAGCAATTTGGAATGATGGCCAAAGGGTTATCAAATTGTGCATACCCTTTGGCCCAGCAGTGCCACTACTTCATTTATATCCCAAGGAAATACTAAACAAGGAAAACGGACCAACAGGTACAAACATGTTTGTAGCTGCTCTATTTGTGGTAGCAAAGAATTGGAAAATGAGTAAATGCCTATCAATTGGAGAATGGTTAAGTGATAGGAAAGGAATGGAGGATGAGCTTGGACTTCTTTCCGGGGGTGGAGCCATGGTGGCGGAGATCAGACAGGAGTCTTTGTAACCTCCTCTAACCTTCCCTCAAACCAAAAAAATATGAAGCCTCTAGACTGATTTTGAAGCAAAACAACTCACAATATCTGGAGGACGACACGATTCTAGAAGAAGATTCTCGGGAAGAACTTCAAAACAGGTCTGTTTTAATTGGGCAGGAGGGTGGTCTGCCGAACCCAGACTGCAGCACAGGGAGACCAGGCCAGGGAGCTGGAGCAGGGAGCTGGAACAGGAGTCGGAACAGGAGTCGAAACCGGAGTGGGAGCGTTGTGCTTTTCAGACACCTGGGACTCTTCTTCGGGCCTCTTGGGCCAATCTGTCCTGATTGTGGGCAGGTGGTTTGGAGGGTCTGCCTTTTGAGGGGGATAGATTGTGAACCATTGAACCCCTGATGCATCGGACCTAGCTACCATTACACAGCACCCTAGGGCAATCAATCAATCAATCAGCAGGACTGATCAGCACCAGAAATAATTCAATCAGCAGAACTGCCCAGTACCTGAAATAATTCAATCAGCAGAACTGCCCCAGGGTGAACTAAAGCAGAACTGCCCAGCTCCTGACATAATTCAATCAGCAGAACTGCCCAGTTCCTGAATAACTCAATCAGCAGAACTGCCCCAGGGCAAATTAAAGCAGCTGTCCCACCCTTGCCTTAAACACACCTCACACCTTAAAAAACATGAATGAAAAACCAAAAAGAGCTCTCACCATAGACAACTTTTATGAAGAGAGGGAAGAACAGACCTCAAATCCGGAGGCCCCTAAAGGTAAAGCAACTCCAGAAAAAGCCCCAAAGAGAGACAAAAACTGGTCTCCATGTCAGTAGGTTTTCTTTGAAGATTGCATAAAAAATCTTAAAAGAGAGTTAGAAGAAACATGGGGAAAAGAAATGAGATCACTCCAAAATAAAACAGAAAAAATGGAAAAAGAAAGCAATGACCAAAAAAATGTAAATGGTCAATTGCAAAAGGAACTAAAAACAGTAACTGAAGAAAATAAGACATTAAAAATTAGAATCGAACAATTGGAAATGAATGACTTATCAAGACTTCAAGAATCAGTTGAACAAAAACAAAAAAAAATGAAAAGATAGAGAAAAACATGAAATATCTCCTAGGAAAAACAACTGACCTGGAAAATAGATATAGGAGAGACAATCTAAGGATTATAGGGCTTCCTGAAAGCCATGATGAAAAAAAGAACCTGGACACTATTTTCCAGGAAATCATAAAAGAAAACTGCCCTGATATTTTAGACCAAGAAGGCAAAATACTCCTTGAAACAATCCACCGATCACCTCCTGAAAGAAACCCAAAAATTCAGTCCCCCAGAAATATCGTGGCTAAATTCCAGAACTATCACACCAAGGAAAAGATATTACAAGAAGCCAGAAAGAAACAATTTAAATATCGGGGAGCGAAAATTAGGATCACACAGGACCTAGCAGCTTCTAATTTGAAGGATCAAAGGGCCTGGAATCAGATATTCTGGAGGGCAAAGGAACTTGGATTACAACCAAGAATAAGTTACCCAGCCAGAATGAGCATTATCTTCCAGGGAAGAAGATGGTCATTCAATGATATAGGATAATTTCACCTATTTCTACTAAAAAGACCAGAACCGAACAAAAAATTTGATCTACAAACACAGAACACAAGAGAAACATAAAAAGGTAACAAGAAAAAAAATACCTCTTGAGAAATATATTTATGTTATAGATACTTATAGATTGAGAGTTGATTTTATGAATCTATTATTGCATTATGATGATGATATGATTACTGTGATTTTATGATTATTATGATATGATTATTGTGATTTTATGATTATTATGATATGATAAACTGAAAAAGAAATTAGAGGTAGAAAAGGGATAACACTGGAAGAAGAGGAAAAGGAGGTAAAATAAGGGAAATTACATCACATGTAAAGGCAAAGAAAATCTATAATGATTGAGGGGAAAAAAGGGAGGGGAATGAGAATTGGGTGAATCTCCAGCTCATCTAGCTCTGAGGGAATAATAGACATACTTGTAAGGAAACAGGAGGGAAAGGGGGGAAAAGAAGTGGATAGGGCTCTAAAGGGGAAGGATTGTTTGAGGGAAGTGGTTATCAAAAGCAAAAGAGTAAGAAGGAGGGTAAGGGGATAAGAAAGAGAAAAGCATAAGCTAGGGTAAATAATATGGCAGGAAATACAGAATCAGTTATTTTAACTGTGAATGTGAATGGAATGAACTCTCCCTTAAAGCAGAAGCAGATAACAGACTGGATTAAAAACCAGAATCCAACAATATGTTGTATACAAGAAACACATTTAAAACATAGAAATACATACAGGGTCAAGGTAAAAGGCTGGAGCAGAATCTATTATGCTTCAGGTGAACAAAAAAAAGCAGGGGTAGCAATCCTGATCTCAGACCAAGTAAAAGCAAAGATAGACTTAATTAAAAGAGACAAAGAAGGAAATTATATCTTCCTAAAAGGTACCATAGGTAATGAAGCAATATCAATACTAAACATATATGCACCAAGTGGTATAGCATGGAAATTCCTAGAGGAAAAGCTCAGAGAGATGCAAGAAAAAATAGACAGCAAAATTAAATAGTGGGGGATCTCAACCTCCTCTCAGAACTTGATAAATCAAACCACAAAATAAATAAGAAAGAAGTTAAGGAGGTAAACAAAGTGTTATAAAAGTTAGGTATGATAGATCTTTGGAGGAAATTAAATGGAGACAAAAAGGAGTTCACTTTTTTCTCAGCAGTC
>JAJPUD010009689.1:0-10830 GCA_023553655.1 Myrmecobius fasciatus | reverse complement strand
ACAAAAATTGACCATGCGTTAGGACGCAAAAACCTCAAAATCAAATGCAGGAAGGCAGAAATAATAAATGTATTTTTTGCAGATCATGACGGAATAAAAATCACATGCAATATAAGGCCAGGAGAAAATAGACCAATAACCAATTGGAAACTAAATAATTTTATCCTAAAGAATGAATGGGTGAAACAGCAAATTACAGACACAATTACTAATTTAATCCAAGAGAATGACAATAATGAGACAACATACCAAAATTTGTGGGATGCGGCCAAAGTGGTAATAAGGGGAAATTTTATATCTCTAGATGCTTATTTGTATAAAATAGAGAAAGAGAAAATCAAACTATTTGAAAAAATAAGGAATGAAGGACTCCTACCAAACTCCTTTTATGATACAGACATGGTACTGATACCTAAACCAGGTAAAACAAAAACAGAGAAAGAAAATTATAGACCAATCTCCTTAATGAATATTGATGCAAAAATCTTAAATAAAATATTAGCAAAGAGATTACAGAAAATCATTCCCAGAATAATACACCAAGACCAAGTGGGATTTATACCAGGAATGCAGGGATGGTTCAATATTAGGAAAACTATTAACATAATTGACTATATTAATAACCAAATTAACAAAAAAACATGAGATAATCTCAATAGATGCAGAAAAAGCATTTGATAAAATCCAACATCCATTCCTATTATATACATTAGAAAGTATAGGAATTAATGGACTTTTCCTTAAAATACTTCATAAAATCTATTTAAAACCATCAGCTAGCATCATATGTAATGGTGATAAACTGGAACCATTCCCAATAAGATCAGGGGTGAAACAAGGTTGCCCACTATCACCATTACTATTCAATATTGTATTAGAAATGCAAGCCTTGGCAATAAGACAAGAAAAAGAGATTAAAGGAATTAGAGTAGGTCATGAGGAAACCAAATTATCACTCTTTGCAGATGGTCTACTTAGAGAACCCTAGAGAATCAACTAAAAAACTATTAGAATTAATCCACAACTTTAGCAAAGTTGCAGGATACAAAATAAATCCACACAAATCATCAGCATTTTTATACATCACCAAGAAAATGCAAGAGCAAGAGATACAAAGAGAAATTCCATTCAAAATAACTATCAATAGTATAAAATATTTGGGAATATATCTGCCAAGGGAAAGTCAGGATCTATATGAGCAAAACTGCAAAACACTCTCCACACAAATAAAGTCAGATCTAAACAATTGGAAAAACATCAAGTGCCCTTGGATAGGTCGAGCGAATATAATAAAGATGGCAATACTACCTAAACTAATCTATCTATTTAGTGCTATACCAATCAAACTCCCAAGAGATTATTTAACTTACCTAGAAAAAATAACAACAAAATTCATCTGGAAAACAACAGGTCAAGAATTTCAAGGGAATTAATGAAAAAAAAATGCAAATGAGGGTGGCCCAGCTGCACCAGATCTAAAACTATATTATAAAGCAGTGGTCACGAAAACCATTTGGTATTGGATAAGAAATAGAGTAGTGGATCAGTGGAATAGATTAGGTTCACAGGACAAAATACTCAATGACAATAGTAATCTAGTGTTTGATAAACCCAAAGACCCCAGTTTTGGGGATGAAAGCTCACTATTTGACAAAAACTGCTGGGATAATTGGAAACTAGTCTGGAAGAAATTAGGCATTGACCCACACCTAACACCATATACCAAGATAAGGTCAAAATGGATTCATGATCTAGGCATAAAGAATGATATTACAAACAAATTAGAACAATGTAGGATGGTTTACCTCTCAGACCTGTGGAGGGGGAAGGAATTTGTGACCAAAGAAGAACTAGAGGTCATCATTAATCACAAAATAGATAAGTTTGACTATATCAAGTTAAAAAGTTTTTGTACAAACAAAATGAATGCAGACAAGATTAGAAGGGTAGCAGTAAACTGGGAAAATATTTTTACATCCAAAGGTTCTGATAAAGGCCTCATTTCTAAAATATATAGAGAATTGACTCAAATATATAAGAATTCAAGCCATTCTCCAATTGACAAATGGTCAAAAGATATGAACAGACAATTTTCAGACGAAGAAATTGAAACTATTTCCGGTCAAATGAAAAGGTGCTCCAAGTCACTATTGATCAGAGAAATGCAAATTAAGACAACTCTGAGATACCACTGCACACCTGTCAGATTGGCTAAAATGACAGGAAATGATAATGATAACTGTTGGAGGGGATGTGGGAAAACTGGGACACTGATACATTCTTGGTGGAACTGTGAACGGATCCAACCATTCTGGAGAGCAGTTTGGAGCTATGCTCAAAGAGTTATCAAACAGTGCATACCCTTTGACCCAGCAGTGTTTCTACTGGGCCTATATCCCAAAGAGATTTTAAAGGAGGGAAAGGGACCCACATGTGCAAAAATGTTTGTGGCACAACTTTTTGTAGTGGCAAGAAACTGGAAATTGAAAAGATGCCCATCAATTGGAGAATGGCTGAATAAATTATGGTATATGAATGTTATGGAATATTATTGTTCTGTAAGAAACGACCAACAGGAGGATTTCAGAGAGGCCTGGAGAGACTTGCATGAACTGATGCTGAGTGAAATCAGCAGAACCAGGAGATCATTATATACAGCAACAAGACTATATGATGATCAATTTTGATGGACATGGTTCTCTTCAACAATGATGTGATTCAAATCAGTTCCTATTGTTCAGCGATGAAGATAGTCATATACACCCAGAGAGAGGCCTCTGGGAACTGAGTGTGAACCACAACACAGCATTTTAACGCTTTTTAGGTTGTTTTTTCTTCTTCTCTTTCTAGATCCGATGTTTCTTGTGCAGCAAGATAACTGTATAGATATGTATACATGTATTGTATTTGTCATATAATTTATCCTATTTAGATTATTATTATATTAGATTACTATTAGATTACCTGTCATCCAGGGGTGGAGGATGGGGGGAAGGAGGGTAAAAGCTTGGGAAAAAAAGTTTTTGCAAAGGTCAATGTAGAAAAATCATTCATATGTTTTGTAATTAAAAAGCTTTATTTAAAAAAAAAGGAAAGGAATGGAGTATAATTGTTCTATAAAAATGATGAACAAGTTGATTTTAGAACGGCCTTGAACAATTTACATGAAGTGATACTGAGAAAAAAGAACCATTTCAAAATAAGAAATAAAATTAAAATTAAAATATTTTTTTAAATGACAATACTACCTAAATTAATCTACTTATTGAGTGCCATACCAATCAAACTCCGAAGAAATGATTTTGCAGTTCTAGAAAAAATAATAGCAAAGTTCATTTGAAAGAAGAAAAGGTCAAGAATTTCAAGGGAATTAATGAAAAAAAAATGCTGATGAAGGTAGTCTAGGTGTGCCAGATTTAAAACTATATCATAAAGCAGAGGTCAACAAAACCATTTGGTGTTGTGTAAGAAACAGAGTAGATGATTGGTGGAATAGGATAGTATCACAGGACAAAATAGGCAATAACCATAGCAATCTAGTGTTTGACAAACCCAATGACACCAGTTTTTGGAATAAGAACTCACTATTTGACAAAAACTGCTGGGAAAATTGGAAACTAGTAAGAAAGAAATTAGTGCTTGAATGATACTTAACACCTTACACCAAGATAAGATCTCAATTTGTTCATGATTTAGACATCAAGACTGATATTATAAGCAAATTAGGGGAACATAGGATAGTTTACCTCTCAGAACTGTGGAGAAGGAAGGAATTTGTGTCCGAAGAAGAACGGGAATTCTTAATTGAACATCAGATAGATAATTTTGATTATATTAATTCCAAAAGATTTTGTACAAATAAAACTAATGCAGACAAGATTAGGAGGGAAGCAATAAATTGAGAATTCATTTTTACATTCAAGAGTTCTGATAAAAACCTCATTTTTAAAATATATAGAGAATTGACTCAAATTTATAAGAATTCAAGCCATTCTCCAATTGATAAATGGTCAAAGTATATGAACAGACAATTTTCAGATGGAGAAAATAAAACTATTATGAGTCATATTGAAAGGTGTTCCAAATTACTATTGATCAGAGAATTGCAACTTAAGACCATGCAGATTTCACTATACTTCTGTCAGATTGGCTAAGATGACAGGAAAAGATAATGACAAGTGTTGGAATGGACAAGTGTATATGGAAAAACTGGGATACTGATACATTATTGGTGGACTTGTGAATAGATTAAACCATTCTGGAGAGCAATTTGGAACTATGGTCAAAATGTATCAAACTGGGCATACCCTTTCACCCAACAGTGTTTCTACTGGACTTATATCCCGAAGAGATCTTAAAGGAGGTAAAGGGACCCAATTGTGCAAAAATGTTTGTGGCAGCCCTTTTTGAAGTGGCAAGAAACTGAAAATTGAGTGGATGCCCATCAGTTGGAGAATGGCTGAATAAATTATGGAATATGAATGACATGGAATATTATTTTTTTAAGAAACGAGCAGCAGAATGATTTCAGAGAGGCCTAGACTTTTTTTTTTTTTGCATGAACTGACATTAAGTGAAATGAGCAGAACCATCAGATCATTATACATGGCAACAAGAAGACTATATGATAATCAATTCTGATGGACATGGTTCTCTTCAACAATGAGATGTTTCAAACCAGTTCCAATTGTTCATTGAAGAAAGCCATATACACTCAGGGAGCAGCCTGTGGGATATGAGTGTGGACCACAACATAGCATTTTCACACTTTCTGTGGATGTTTACTTGCATTTTGTTTTCTTCTCTTTTTTTTTTCTTATAGATCCAATTTTTCTTGTACAATAGGATAGTTGAATAAATATATTTATTTATTTTGATTTGTCATATATTTTAACATAATTAGCATGTTCTGGACTACCTGCCATCTAGGGGAGGTGATGGGGAGAAGGAGAGAAAAATTTGGAACAGAAGGCTTTGGATGGGTCAGTGTTGAAAAATTACCCATGCATATGTTTTGCAAATAAAAAGCTTTAATTAAAGAAAAACAAACAAAAGAAAAAAAAATAAGAACCTGGACAATATGCTTGAAGAAATCATCAAAGAAAATTACATAGATTTTTGGGTAACAGAAAGCCAACTCGTCATTGAAAACCATTAATCAACTCCCTTTTTACCTTTTTAATTAATTTATTTTCAATATATGTTGCTATATGAATCATGGTGAGAGCGGAAAATCAGAGCAAATGGGGAAAAAACATAGGAGAGGAAAAAAACAGAAAATATAAGTGAACATAGCATTTTTGATTTACATTTAATTTCAACAGTTATTTTTTTCTGGATGCAGATGTCATATTGTATCACTGAACCACTGAGAACTATGGCTTTCATAGTTGATCATTGTCCATTCTTGTTATTGTATATAATGCATCCCTCATTCTGCTTGTTTCATTCAGCATCAGTTCATTTAAATCTTTCTAAACCTTTTAACAATCAGCTTGTTTAGCATTTTATATAATATTAATATTTAATTATCTTCATATACCCCAACTTATTCAGCCATTCTCCAATTAATGAGCATTTACTCATTTTCCAATACTTTGCTACCACAAAAAGAGCTATTAGAAACATTTTTGCACCTGTCATTTTTTTCCTCCTTTATGATTTCTGTGGGATACATGTCCAGTAGTGGCACTACTGAACCAAAAGGTGTGAACTATGATACTCATTTGGCTATCAAATTACTCTTCAAAATGGCTGGATCATTTCACATCTATAACAACAAATAATTAATTTCCCAATATTCTCACATACTTTATCATTATGTTTTTCATTTCATCTTAGTCCATCTAAGAGAAGTGAGGTGGCTTTTTTAAATTTTAATTTTAATTCAAATTTAATTTGAATTTCTCTAATCAGTAGTGATTTAAGCTTTTTTCATATGAGTATAGATATTTTTAATTTTCTCTTCATCTGAGTTGATATTTTGATCTTCACTGTTCAGCTTTCTATGTCAAGGTTCTTTTCTGTTTCTTGCTCATTTTCTTTCCTTTTCTTTTGGTATCTCTTTAATTTTACATTTATGTTGTAACTCTGCTCCTGGAGTAAAGGTGGCTTTGCCCCAAGTTTCTTGTGCATCTCTGATCCTTGTCTTTGAGCAGAGGGGTCCTTTGTGTTTACAGGGGTAGCTTTGCTGACTCTTTTTAGTAAACATCCTGGGTTCCCAGAGTTTGACTTATGAGCTCAGACTGGAAGCTTCTCCACTGATCTGCTCTTGTACTGAGCTATGGCTGAGGGTGTCACTTCCTGATTTTTGGTGATTAAAACCCTCTCACTGAATTTCCCAAAGTCTCTCTAGACTGAACACCCTTTTTATCCCAATGAGACTTATCTTTCTTAAACTTTTTTCCCCAATCTATGTTGAGTTAGAAAGTGGTTTCCTTCCATCAAGTTGTTCAGAGGCTTTTTTATCTGTTTTTTTATGCAGAGCTTAAGCAGCTTCTTGATTTATCTCTGTCAACTTGGCTTTACCCCTGGAAGTCTCTCCATTTGTCAATTCTCAAAAGAGATATCACAAAGATAAATTTAGCAAATTTTTAGTAAATACCAAAACCAGAATTTCAAGCAGAAAATGCAAAAAGATGTCAGAAAAAATATGTCAATATTACACAGGATTTGGTAACTTCTACCATAAAGAATTGAAGGCTGAGAATAATATATTCCCTAGAGGAAAAGACATTAGATTGCCATGAAGAATAAGCTATCCAATGAGAATAAGCATAACTTTTCAGGGCAAGTGACAGACCTTCAATAATGTAGGGACTTAAATTATTTATAATAAAAAGAGTATAACTAAGTAGATAATTTTATTTTCACATACAAGACTCAAGAGAAGCATAAAAAGGTAAACAGTAAAGAAAAAAATAGCATTATTTAAAGGTTAATTTGTTTATACTTCTACATGGGAAGATGATATTTATAACTCTTGAGAACTGTATATTTTTATTAGGGCAGTTAGAAGAAATATGTATGCAGAGAGATCATGATGTTAATTTGATGTGATGATATTTTTTTTTAAAGTCATTAAAGGGTAGAACATGAATTGTACTCTGAGAAGAGGAAAGAAGAGATAATCAAATGAAGAGGTACAAAAAAACCTATTAAAATAGATGTGGGGAAGGGAGGGAGTGAGAATTGTCTGAAGAAATAAAATTAAGATTTTAGCAGATTTGGCTCAATGAAGTAAGAACACTCATTGCATCCTGAAATTTATCTTACTTTATAAGGAAGTGGGAGGAGAAAAGAGAAAGAAAGTAGAGGAATAGATAGAAAGAAGGGAAGGAACAGAAGGAGAAAGGATTAAGAGAAGGTATGGTGCATATTAGAAGGGAGGGGCAATTGAGGTACGGGTGGCCAGCAGAAAAACACTGGTGAGGAAGGACAAAATGGAAAAAAGAAAAAAGTACCAATGGAGGGAAACTAAGAAGGAGGGAAACAGACAGCAGCTAATCATAACTGTCAACGTGAATGGGATATCAGAATCCATATCAGAAGCAATAACAGATTGGATTAACAACTAGAATCTTACAATATGTTGTTTACAAGAAACTAATTTCAAGCAGAGATATACACAGAGTAAGAATAAAGGGCTGGAGCAGAATATATTATGCTTAGCTAAAGCAAAAAAAGAAAGAGAGAGACAGAGAGAGAGAGAGAGAGACAGAGAGAGAGAGAGACAGAGAGAGAGAGAACCACCAATTCCAATCTTAAATAAAACAAAGGCAAAAGACATCTAATTAAGACAGATAAGAAAGGAAACCACATCTTGTTAAAATTTACCACAGACAATGAAGAAATATCAATTCTAAAAATATGTGCACCAAGTGGTACAATACCCAAATTCTTAGGGAAGAAGTTAAGTCAGTTACAGGACCACAATGCAACAAAACTATACTAGTGGGAAATCTTCCCCTCCCCTTCTCAGAATTACATAAATCAACCCACAAAATTAATATAAGAATTAAGATAAGAAGATTAATAGAATCTTCAAAAAACTTTTATATGATAGACCCCTAGATAAAACTGAATGGGAATAGAAAGGAATTTTTTTTCTCAGTAGTATATGGTACCTACACAAAAATAGACCAAACATTATGGCATAAAATCTTTAAAATCAAAGGCAGAAATGCAGAAATAGTAAATGCATCATGTTCAAATCAAAATGCAATAAAATTACATTTAATAAAGGACTAGGGAAAGATACACAAAAACTAATTGAAATTAAAATACTCTAAACCTAAGGAATTAATGGGTTAAACAATAAATCATATCAAAAACTCAATTTTATCTAAGAGAATTACAATGCTACCACAACTTAACAAAATTTATTGTATGTGGCCAAAAAAGTTTTTTCTGAGGCAATTGGGATTAAGTGACTTGCTCAGGATCACACAGATACAAAGTGTTAAATGTCTGAAGCCAGATTTGAGCTCAGGTCCCCCTGATTTCAAAGCTGGTGCTCTATCCACTGCACCACCTAGCTGCCCCCCCCCAAAAAGCAGTTCTTAAAGGAAATAAAGAAAAATTATGTCAATGAATTGGACATGTAACCAAAATAAGTACTAAAAGAATAAATTAAAATTCCCTCCCATTAAATAAAAAAATAGAACTTTAAAAATCAAAGGAGAGATCAATAAAATTTAAAATAAAAAAAGATTAAACTAATAAAACTAAGAGTTGGTTTTATGGAAAGCAAAACAAAAATAATACAAGATAAACTGAGGATAATCAAATATGATCCAGTAGGATTTGTAACAAGAATGCTGGGCTTGATCAGTTAGAAAAAAAAATCTATTGGCATAAGTTTCCATGTCAATAAACAAATTAACAGAAAAGATATGATTATCTTAATAGATGCAGAAAAAGCTTTTGACAAAATACAGTCCCCATTCCTATTAAAAACACTGGAAATCATGGAAATATATGGAATTTTCTTTAAAATGACAAACAGCATCTATATAAAAATATTAACAAGCATTATATGTAATGGAAAGAAGTTAGAAGCATTCCCAGTTATATCATGGGTGAAACAAGGTTGCTTACTATCACCACTTTTATTCAATATTTCACTAGAAATGTTAATTTTAGCAATAAGAGAAGAAAAAGAAATTGAAGGAATTAAAGTAGGTGATGAGGAAACAAAATTATGGGTCTTTGCAAGTGATATGATGAAAACCTTAGAGAATCCTATAAAACAAACTAAAAACAGATGAAACAATTAGCAACTTTAGCAAAGTTGCAGAATATAAAATAAGCCCAAATTAAATCATTAGCATTTCTATACCTTACCAAATAAACCCAGCAGCAAAAAATAAAAAGAGAAATTCTAGAGGTAGAGCCAAGATGGCAGAGAGCAGACACAACTCTCTGTGACCTCCTCTGACTTTATCTCAAACCAATAGCAGTTTAAACCTCTAAACTGCTTTTGAAGCCAAAGCAGCCACAAATGTTGGAGTACTACACATTCCCAGAAGAAGTTGCCTTGGAAGAACTTCAGAACAGGTCTGTTTGAAACAGTCACGGGGAGAGTCTGCTGAGGCCAGACCAAAGCCCGAGGAGACTGGTGCAGGAAGCCGGGGCTGGGAATCAGGCCATTGCAGTTTCCAGGCACCTAGGAACCTTCTAAGAGGCTCTTAAATTACACTGTCCTGGTTGCAAGCAGGTGGTTTGGCAGATTTGCCTCTTGTAAAAGGTAAATTATAAACTACTGAGCTGGGAAAGAGCACCAGACCTAGCCTAATTACCTAGCACTTTTGAGATCAATCAGCAGAATTGCTTCAGGGCAAATTAAGGCAGCTGGCCTCCTTTGCTTTGAATAGACCCCAAGGCTTAAAAAATGAACAAAAAAAACCAATAAAATAATTCTCACCATAGACAGCTTTTATGGAGAAAGAGTGAAGAACAGACTACAGCTCCGAGCTTCCTAAAAGTAAAGCAACTCCAGAGGAAGCTGCAAATGAAGACATGAGTTGGTCCCCATTTCACAAAGCTTTCCTGGAAGACTGCATAAAGACTCTTAAAAGAAAGTTAGAAGAAAAATGGGGAAATGAAATGAGATCACTGCAAGAAGGAATGGGAAAAGTATATAATACTCTATAAAAGAGATATGAAAAAGACATCATTTCACTGAAAAACAAAATTGCTGAAATGGAAAAAGAATGCAATGAACAAAAAATTCAATTGACCAATTAAAAAAGGAGCTAAAAAAAAGTAACTGAAGAAAATAATACACTAAAATTAGAATTGTACAAATGGAAGTGAATGACTCAATGAGACTTCAAAAATCAGTCACACAAATCAAATAAATGAAAAAAAGTAGAAGAAAATATAAAATAACTCCTAGGAAAAACAACTGACCAGAAAAATAGATCTAGGAAAGACAATCTAAGGATTATTGGACTTCCTGAAAGCCATGATGAAAAAAAGAACCTAGACACCATCTTACAGGAAATCATAAAGGAAAACTGTTTTGATGTTTTAGAATCAGAAGTTAAAATAGTCATCAAAAGAATACAATGAGGGGGCGGAGCCAAGATGGCTAACTGCGGACAGCTTTCTCTGTGAACTCCTCCGACATTCCCTCAAACCCAGACAAAGTAAGCCTTCCAACTGGTTTCTGAGTGAGGGCCTCGCCAAGCATTTGGACTACAATGCACTTCTATAAAAGATCTACCTTGAAAGAACTCCGGAGAAGGTTAGCCTCAGGGGAAATCGGCCGCTGGTCTCAATCGGACTCCAGCCGGGGCGGAAGTCAGGGTTGCAATAGAGGGGCGG
>JAJPUD010009688.1:33791-69493 GCA_023553655.1 Myrmecobius fasciatus | reverse complement strand
TAAGTTCCATGAACCCCTGAGAAAAAAGTAAACTCCCTACTGTCTCCATTCAATTTTCTCCAAAGATCTATCATACCTAACTTTTCTAACAATTGGTTTATCTTCCTAGTTTCTTTCTTATTTATCTTGTGGTTTGATTTATCTAATTCTGAGAGAGCAAGGTTGAGATCCCCCACTAATATCGTTTGGCTGTCTATTTCTTCTTGCATCTCTCTTAATTTCTCCCCTAGGAATTTGGATGCTATACCATTTGGTGCATATATACTTAGTATTGATATTGCTACATTATTTATGGTAACCTTTAATAAAATATACTTTCCTTCCTTATCTCTTTTGATCAGATCTATCTTTGCTTTTACTTGATCTGATATCAGTATTTACCTGATACCCCTGCTTTTTTTTTTTGTTCACCTGAAGCATAATAGGTTCTGCTCCAGCCTTTTACCTTCAGCCTATATGTGTCACTATGTTTTAGATGTGTTTCTTGTAGACAACATATTGTTGAATTCTGGTTTTTAATCCAGTTTGCTATCTGCTTCAGCTTTATGGGAGAGTTCATCCTATTCACATTCACAGTTAGAATAACTAATTCTGTATTTCCTGCCATCTTATTTACCCAAGTTATGTTTTTCCTTTCCTTTCCCTTTTCTCCCTTCCCCCATCCTCAGTACTTTGCTTTTGATGACCCTCTCCCACAAACAATTCTCCCCCCTTTAGAACCCCTCCCCCTTTTTTACTCATTTCCCCTGATTCTTCTAATTTCCTTTTTACTAATCTATCCCTTTCTTTTTCTCTTTCCCTTCAACTTCCCTATAAAGAAGGACAAGTTTCTCTGTGAAACCAATGTGTCTGATATACAGTTTTAGAGCCCAATATGATGAGGGTAAGATTTATACAATGCTCAACTCCCTCTCTTCTTTCCCTCAATTATATTAGGTTTTCTTTGCCTCTTCATAATATTTTACCTTATTTTTACCTCCTTTTTTTTAACCTTATACCACCTTTTCCCTCTTTCTCCCAGTATGATAGCCTTTACCCCTCTGGTTTTCTTTTTCTTATTATCAAAGTAATATCAAATTATACCCCTAATTTTTATGTATCCCCATAGTAGAAATAAAGTTCTCAAGAGTCCTTTCCTTTTTACCTTTTTATGCTTCTCTTGAGTTCTGTGTTTGGAGGTCAAATTTTTTGTTCAGATATGGTCTTTTCATTAGAAATAGGTGAAATTCACCTATATCATTAAATGACCATCTTCTTCCATGGAGGATAATGCTCATCCTAGCTGGATAGGTTATTCTTGGCTGTAATCCAAGTTCATTTGCCTTTCGGAATATCTGCCTCCAGGCCCTTAGATCCTTCAATGTGGAGGCTGACAGATCATGTGTGATTCTAATTATGGATCCTTGGTATTTGAATTGTTTCTTTCTAGCTGCTAGCAAAATCTTTTCCTTGGTGCGATAGTCCTGAAATTTAGCCATGATATTCCTTGGGGTTTTAATTTTGGGGTCTCTTTCAGGAGATGATTGGTGAATTCTTTCAATGGTGATTTTGCCTTCTGATTCTACAACGTCAGGGCAGTTTTCTTTCAGGATTTCCTGGAAGATAGTGTTTAGATTCTTTTTTTCATCATGGCTTTCAGGAAGTCCAATAATCCTTAGATTGTCTCTCCTAGATCTATTTTCCAAGTCAGCTGTTTTTCCTAGGAGATATTTCATATTTTCTTCTATTTTTTTTCATTTTTTTGTTTTTGTTTGACTGATTCTTGAAGTTTTATTTAGTCATTCAATTGCATTTGTTCAGTTCTTATTTTTAAAGTGTTGTTTTCTTCAGTTAACTTTTTTAGCTCCTTTTGCAACTGCCCAATTGAGTTTTTTTGTTCATTGCACTCGTTTTCCACTTAACTAATTTTATTTTTCAGTGCATTGTTGTCTATTTCCAATTCATCAATTTTGTTTTTCAATAAATTGGTGTCTTTTTCATATCTCTTTTGCAGGGCATTATATCCTTCTTATAGGGCATTACATCCTTCTTGCACTGATCTTAGTTTATTTTCCCATTTATCATCCAGCTCTCTTTTGAGATTCTTTATGCAATCTTCCAGGGAGGCCTTTTGAAAAGGGGACCAGTGATGGTCCTTGATGGTTTCCTCTTGAGTTGTTTTGCCCATGGGAACCTCAGGATCTAGGGTCTGCCCTTCTTTTTCTCAATAAAAGCAGTCTTAAGGTAAGAGCTCTCTCACCTGCTTCTTACTCATTTTTTTTTTTAGACAGAGTGGGGATCTGTTTAAGGCTAGAGAAGCAGCCGCAGGCTGTTGTAGTTTGTCCTGGGGCAATTTCTACTAATTAAGTTCCAGTGCTGGGCAGGTGGGCCTAGGATTTTGCCCAGTTTACTCCTTATAAAAGGCAAATCTGCCAGAACACCGGTCCCCAATCAGGGCAGAATGTCCCAAGTGCCTCTGATATACCCCAGGTGTCTGGAGTTTGGAGTTTCTGCCACACTGAGCTGAGTCCCCCCAAGTTCTCTGCCCTCAGTTCCGGACAGCACTGAGCAACCTGTTTATCCTGCCGCCCAACTGAAACAGACCTGTTATGAAGTTCTTCAGAGGTAACTGCAAGCAGTGTCCAAATATTTCTGGATTCATTGACTTAAAGATCAGTTCAGAGGCTTATTTTATTGTTAATTTGAGGGAAGGTCAGAGGAGGAAACAGAGAGTCAGCGTCTTCACTCTGCCATCTTGGCTCCGCTCCCCTTACCTTCTAATCTTGTATGCATTGATTTTGTTTGTACAAAAACTTTTTAACTTAATATAATCAAAATTATCCATTTTGCATTTAATAATGTACTCTAGTTTTTCTTTAGCCACAAATTCCCTCCTTCTTTGCAGATCTGAGAGGGACACTATCTTTTATTCTTTTAATTTGCTTGTAGAATTACTCTTTATGTCTAAATCATGAACCCATTTTTACCTTATCTTGGTATAAGGGGTTAGGTGTGGGTTAGTGACTAGTTTCTGCCATACTGATTTCCAATTTTCCCAATCTGAGAGGTGTGAGGTGGAATCTCAGAGTTATTTTAATTTGCTTTCTCTAATCAATAGTGATTTAGATTATTTTCAGATGACTCATAAAGAACTTTAATTTCATATTTAATGAGGCATTTCACATTTTTCTTCCATCTTATCATTATTTTTAGTTCAAGTGATTCTTGCTGTTTCACAAAGTCATTAGCTTATATTTGCCCTGTTCTAGTTTTTAATGCGTGATTTTTCTTCATTTAGCTTTTTGTATATTTTTTTCCATTGGTTAATTCTACTATTTAAGGAGTAGCTTTTTCAGACAATTTTTTTTCTTTCACTTTTTTAGGTGTCGACTCTCTCATGAATACTTCTCATTTCATTTCTCATTTTTTTTCTCCTACCACTCTTATTTGCCTTTTAAAGTCTTTATTAGCACTTCCAAGAAGCCTCTTTTGGCCTGAAACCAATTCATATCATTCCGAGATTTTCTCTGTGGACATTTTGTCCTTGCCCTACTTCATTCACTACAGTAGCTTTCTATGGTAAATGTTCTTTTCTATTTCTTACTCATTTTCTTTCCTTTTCTTTTGGTATTTCCACTTTTTTTTTAACTTGTAAGTTTGAGCTCTGCTCCTGGGGTAAAGAGGTGCTGCCCCAAGCTTCCTGAGCAGTTCTGAGTCTTGACTTTGAGCACAGGAGCTCCTTATGTTTGCAGACCATAGCTTTGCCTGCTCTTTTCAGAAAACAGCCTGGTTTCTCAGAGTTTGCCTTATGAGTTGGGAAGCTGCTCCACTGATTTGCTTCTCTACTGAGCCAGGACTGGGGGTCTTAGTTTTCACTGTCTTTCCCAGAGTCTATCTGAGCGGGGCTGAAAATCCTTTTCACTCCAATGAAACAGACCTTTCTTGAAGTTTTTTCAGTCTATCTTGAGCTGGGGAGTCACTTTATTTTATCAGACACTGTTAAGAAGCTTGATTTCATGTGGTTTTTGAGGGAAATTGGGAGGGCTTGAGCAGCTTCCTAATTTTATCCACTATCTTGACTCCATTTCTGGAAGTGTCTTACCTCTCTCTTTTTTTTTTTTTTTGTTAATATCAGCTGAACCATAATAGATTCTGTTCCAATCTTTTTTCCTTTACTCTGTAGGTACCACTGTCCTTTAAATGTGTTTCCTATAAATAACATATTGTAGGATTCTGGCTTTTAATCCAGTTTGCTACCCCTTCTGTTTTATGGGAGAGTTCACCCATTCTCATTCTCAGTCAAAATTATTAATTATATTTCCTGTCATCTTATTTTCCCCAAGTTATATTTCTTTCCTTTTGCCCTTTCCCTTCTTACCACTATTTTACTTCTGACGACCACCTCCCTCAATGTCTTCCCCTTTTACAGTCTCTCCTCCTTTTCTTTTCCTTTTCCCCTTCTATTTCTGTTCTCCCTTCTATTTCCTTCCCCTTTCCTTTCCCATTTCTCCTTCTACTTCTCTATAGGATGAGACAAGTTTCTATATTAAACTAAATATATCTGATATTCTCTTTGAGCCAAATATGATGAGATTAAGGTTCACATAATCCTTCTTTCCAACTGTAATAGATCTTTTTTGGCTCTTCATGTGATGTGATTTATCCCATTTTACCTCCCTTTCCCTATACTTCCATTACAATACTTTTTTCATCCACAGCTTCTTTTTTATATCATCACAGTAAAGTCAAATTATACCTTTACTCTCTATCTACTCTATACCCCTAACAAAGATACAGTTTTTAAGAGTTAAACATGTCATCTTCCCATATAGGAATGTTAATATTTTAACCTTTAAAAACATATGTGTTATAATGATAAGTTTGGAAATATGTATACATATATTCGATTTGCCAATATTTTAACATAATTAACATGTAGTGAATATCCTGCCATCTAGGGGAGGGGTGAGGAGTTGGGGGGAAAATTTGTAACAGAA
Organism: Myrmecobius fasciatus; assembly: GCA_023553655.1. NCBI lineage: Eukaryota > Metazoa > Chordata > Mammalia > Dasyuromorphia > Myrmecobiidae > Myrmecobius > Myrmecobius fasciatus. The sequence continues at coordinate 64,517 of JAJPUD010009688.1, read as the reverse complement.
ATCTATGTAAGGGTTAATGTTGAAGAATTACCCACATATATGTTATGCAAATAAAATTTGAAAAAAATTTTAAAAAAATTAAAAAAATAAAAACATATGTGTTTTTATTCCCTTTTTATGTTTCTCTTGAGTTCTGTATTACAAGGTCAAATTTTCTATTCAGCTCTGATCTTTTCATCAAAAATAAATGAAAATCCTCTATTTCATTGAATATTCATCCTTTTCCTTGAAAGGTAATGCTTAATTTTGCTGTATAGTTGATTCTTGGCTGCAGTCCAAGTTCCTTTACCCTCTAGGATATTATGCTCCAGGCCATTTTATCCTTAAAAGTGGAAGATGCTAGGTCCTTGGTAATCCTGATTGTGGATCCTCAATATCTGAATTGTTTCTTTCTGGCTGTTTGCAGTATTTTCTCATTGATCTGATAAATCTGGAATTTGGCTGTAATATTTCCAGGAGTTTTCTTTTTGGTGGTGATTGATGGATTCATTTGAAGGTTATTTTACCCTCTGCTTCTAGAACATCAGAAGAGTTTTCTTTGATGATTTCTTAAAAGATGTTGTCTAAGCTTTTTTTTTCAGTGTGGTTTTCAAAGAGTCCAATAATTCTTAAATTGTTTCTCTTAGATCTATTTTCCAATAAGTTTGTACATTTACTTCTATTTTTCATTTCTGGGGGTTTTGTTTGACTGATTCTTGATGTCTCATTGAGTCATTTGCTTCCATTTGTTCAATTCTAATTATTAGTGAATTATTTTCTTCACTTAGCTTTTTTAATCTCCTTTTGCATTTAGTCAATTGAACTTTTAAATAATTTATTTTGTGTATTTTTTTTCCATTTCAGAAATTCGGTTTTTCAAGGAGTTGTTTTCTTTTTTCCATTTCATCAAAACTATTCTTTAAGGAGTGATTTTCTTCAGAAAATTTCTGTTTCCTTTTCCAGAGCTCTCGTTTCCTGTTTCCATTTTCTTTTAACTTTTTTCCAAGATCTTTTTTGAATTCTTCCAAGAAAGCGTTGTGAGATATAAACCAAATCATGTCACCTTTTGGGACTTCATGGGAGATGTTTTGTCTTTAGTGTTCTCAGGGTTTGAGGTCTCTTCTTCCCTTGTCTCCACAATATCCATCTATGGTCAGAACTGTTTTTTTTTTTTTTGTTTTGTTTTGTTTTTTTTAGTTTTTTTGCTTATTTTTAAAGATTGAGGCCTGCTCTTAGGACAAAGGGGAGATTGCCCCAAGCTTCCTCTACAGTGAATGGTGGCTTCATGCTACTCTTGAGGCTGGTGCTGCTGGCTTCCTTCCCATGCTGGGTGGGCATGGCCAAGTCCTGTTTTTTATGCTGGGGTCCAGGGGCTCATTATTTGTCTTTTGTAGTTTCAATGGAGATCTTACAGCTACTCTGCTAGTACACTGGCTTCTGAACCAGAACAGAGTAGTAAACACTGCTGTATTTGGGCTATGAGTCTCCTACTAGTTTCTCCCAGCATGCAGAACCTCTCAACCTTGAGTCTCCCTGTACTGTGCTGCATCTGCACTGTCCTTTAACCCTCATACCTACTGTAGATTGATACAAATCTTTCCTGAAGTTCTTCCAAAATATCTTCTTGCTGGAAATTTGTTACACTCCAAATATTTGTGGGTTCTTACACTCCAAACACATTCATAGGCTTGATCTGATGTTGATCTGAGAGAAGCCAGGAAGCACTCAAAAAACACTATCTACTCTTGGCTCTGTGAACCACCCCTCCTCCCAGAATTGTTTCTTTCTGACTGTTTGCAATATATTTTCCTTGACCTGAGAATTTGATAATATTTTTGGTAATTTTAATTTTGGATCTTTTTCAGGAAGTGTTTATTTTATTTTTTTCCCATTTCTATTTTGCCCTCTAGGATATCAGGATAATTTTTCTTGATAATTCTTACAAGATGCAGTTCAGGATTTTTTTTAACCATGGCTTTCTGGTAATCTTATAGTCCACTTCTTAAATTATATCTCCTAGATCTAATTTCTGAGTCAGTTGTTTTTCAGTCTTTTTCGATTTTACCTTTTTTCTATTTTTTAATCATTTTAATTGTTTGTTTCTAAATGTCTCATGAAGTTATTAACACCCACTTCCCTAGTTGTAATTCTTAAAAATGACTTTCTTCAATTAGTTTTTATGCCTCCTTTTCTATTTGGCCAGTTATATTTTTTGAGTAGTTCTTTCCTTCCATGGATTTTTGTATACCTTTTTTTCCCATTTTTGTTCTTTTACCAACCTTTTGACTCTTTTTTCATTATTCTTTTGCATAACTTGCATTTTCCCCAATTTTTCTTTTACCTCTCTTATTTGATTTTGAAAATCCTTTTTGAGGCCTTCCAGGAATTTTTTTTGAAGGACCTGATTCCTATTCATAATTTGTTGAGGCTTCATATGTAGGCATTTTGATATTGTTGTCCTCTCCTGAGGGGATCTTTTGATATTCTCTGTCATCAAAGTAGCTTTTGGTGATTAGGGTTTTTGTTTTGATTTTTATTTTTTTGCTCATTTTCCAATCTATTTCATTACTTTTAAATTTGAGGTCTGTAGTCTGCCCAAGAGGCATTGCTCAAACTTCTTGTGCCATAGGCTCAGAGGCCTGGCAATTGGTCTGTTGTGTCAGGGATCTCTGTACTTGGGTGGTTCATCTTCTGAACTGGATCTCTATGCCTGGCTACTTACCTGCTATGCTGGGACACTTGGCCCTAGCCATTCATCTGTTGCATTGAGAATGGAAGTCACACAGTTACTCTGCTCTGCCACTGCCCTGTTGCAGGGTCTTGATTGCTGATATGTACCGGACAAGTGACCTTCTCCTGACTTTCCTAAATACTACTTGTTCTAGTAGTGTTGTTCTGCATTTACTAGAGAAACAGATGAGCCTTCTAAGTAATCTTGGGATAGAAAATTTTTTCACTCCATCTTTTTGTGACACTCCAGAATTCATTTTGAGGCATGAGTTAAAGTTGTTTAGAGGAACATTTGGAAGAGTTCAAGCAAGTTCCTGCCTTTTCTCTGATTTCTTGGCTCTGCCTATAGCTTAAGATCTTAATTCTATTTCTCCTTTATGCTTACTTATTTTTATCATGTCTCTTGATATCCTAGATCTCTTCTTTTTGCCAAATGAATTTTGTTATTATTCCACCAAGTTCTCTAAAATACTTTTGGGATAATTTGATTGGCATGGAATTAAGTATAAATTAATTTAGATAATATTGCTATTTTTGTTATATTGTCACAGTTTATATATGATCACTGACTATTCCTCCAGCTATTTCTATATCCTTTTTTATTTAAGAAGTACTTTGTAATTAAATCTCTATAAATATTTTTCATGTACTGGTAGATTGATATACCAATATTCTATACATTTGCAATTATTTGGAATGTGATTTCCTTTTCTATTATTTCCTCTTATAGTTTTATATTTGAAATACAGGTTAATTGTTGAGGGTTTAACTTGTAGTCTTTAATTTGCTGAATCTGTTGTTTCATTTAGTAGCTTTGCTGATTTTTTAGTGCGTTCCAAGTGGACCATAATATCATCAGCAAAATTCTTTCCTCTTTGCCTATCTTTACAACTTTAATCTCTCTCCTGTCTTAATGCTGTTGCAATCATTTTCAAAACAATATCAAATTACCATGAGGAAAATAGGCATTCTTGTTTTACTTTTAAATATATTGAAAAAAAAGATTCTGGGTCATCTCCATTGCATTTGATACTTACTTTTGATTTTAGATAGATAATTTTAGGATGGAATAATATGTTGTTTCTTTTGTTTCCAGAAAATTTTATAAATGTAACTATATATCTTTGTCTTCAATAATCAACATCCAATTTGAGATATATGTTGACTATATGTGTGTATGTATATATATTCTTAATGTTTTAGCTGGAATTTCAATAAATTTTAGGAGACCTGGGCCCAATCTCTACTCTCATTTCTTACTACTCCTCTGCATACAACCCATCTTCTATGTAAACATTATCATTCAACCAACTCATGCTTTTTACTCCCCAACATTAAACCACCATTCCCCTTTATTAAAATCATACCTAATTCAAAATCTACCTTTGCTAGATTGACAATTTAAAAGGTTCAAGAAGCATAGTTTTGGGGTAATTTAATAATTTTATTAATAAGGCCAGAAGGTTATTAATAAGAGGATAGTCATTTGGCCTTCTTTCTTAGACCAAAGATCATCATGGAAGTGGACTCACAGTTTACATAAGCCTTCAAAATGGCAAAGTGGTCCATCAAATAGAATCAAATTAATTGGTTAATGTGATTGGAGAGGGAGGCTATATTAAAATAAAGAATTGAGTATTTCTTGATTAGGAAAAAAATTCCTGTATCAGACCAATTATTAGGTAGATGAGTGAATCTATCTCCATCCAAACCTCAGTAGAAAAAAAATGTGCTTCCCCACCTTAGATTAAATTCCTTTCAAGGTTGGATGGAGTCTGACCAAGATTCTAGAGTGTCAATGCAATTTCATTATAAGTAATGACCTTTGAGTAAAGGACACTTTTTAAAATTAAATTCAGAAAAAGGAGAGAGCCATGGTCTTCCCAAGATATTGGTTGTTGTTAATCATTTCTCACAAGAGAGATGTTTACTTTAGCAATTTTGCTCTCTCTTTTGAACTGCTAGATAACTTTTTTGTAACTTATCTTGGGGCATGTGACATATTGTGTTCTTTTCAGTAGTTTATGTTCTTTTCCCCCTTTGTTTACAAAGGAAAAGTTAAAAAAAAACAAAAAAAACCAAAAACAGTTTTCAAAGCCTCTGCCATTCTGAATATCACTGTGTTTCTTTACAGCCTGTGACCTCATGAACCAAGGCATCTTGGCCCTTGTCAGCTCCATTGGCTGTACATCAGCTGGATCACTTCAATCTTTGGCAGATGCCATGCATATCCCTCACCTCTTCATTCAGCGTTCAACAGCTGGAACACCAAGAAGTGGCTGTGGACTCACCCGAAGCAACAGAAATGATGACTATACGCTGTCTATCCGTCCACCTGTATATCTTAATGATGTTATTTTAAGAGTGGTCACAGAATATGCCTGGCAGAAATTCATTATTTTCTATGATAATGATTATGGTAAGTCTAAATACCATTTCTTTATGAAAAATACACCATTTTTTCAAGAAATTTTTAGTTTTGTGTTACCATTTGTGAAGCTATTAGTGGTTTTCTTACTTCCCAACTAAAAAAAATCCATGCATATTTAAATCAAACATCAAATTTATGTTTTTGATTAACATTGCTTGAATGAGAAAGTTTCAGAACAAATATAAACATCTCACGAACTAATTGATCAATGTTTTCTAATGAAAATATTGTTGTTACTTCTTCCTCATTTGTCTTCTTTCTCCATCATCACACTTTTTGAAAAATATAAATTGTAAATTATTATGACAGAGGGGCATATAAGATTTTAAATGCTTGAAAATACAATTAGAAATATTACTTAGAATGACATTTGGAGAAAATATTATCTTTTAACTTTTGAGTATTTTAATATCTACTCCATTTCATTTATTTGTTTGCTATTATCATTCTTGCTTTTGGATATATAGTTTGTAGTACTGAATTCTATGGGCATTTAGACAGGGATAGAACAATGTACCTGAATTTAAATTTCCCATAGAAGTCACGAGTTTTTTTTTTCTGGATTTAGTAGAATGTAAAGAGATACATATGTGCACCAAGACTCTGAATAGTCTTTTAACTTAGAAGTAAGAACTAACAAATATTCAGTTCAACCAGAGTTCATTAGGCACATACCATACATCTGATAGTATGCAAGATGTTAGGGAAACAAAGACAAAAGCAAAATAAGCTTTATTCTATTGTTATTATTTTCTACTGAGGGTGCAGTGGAGAGAGAATAAGGGAAGTGACAGTTTGAACTCAGAAAAAATAAATGCTAACCAAATTAAAAGCAAACCTTGCCAATTGAGAAGTTTAGGAAAAATCTCAAATGGGATGTGGCACCTGACCTGACCAGGGATTTTAAGAAGCCAAGATAAAAAGGGAAAATAAATTATACAAAGGGACAGCTTGTACAAAGGCAAGAAAGAAGAAAATGGAATGCTATATATTAGGAATATGTAAGCAGCTTATGTTTCTAGAAGGCAGAATTTTTAAAATAATAATATGTAAGCATTCAAGAAAGGTTGATTGAAGCAAGATTGTAATGGGTTTTAAAGCACAGAGACAAAAGTGATGCTTCTAGAAATGTATTTTAGAAAAAAATTTGGCCCCTGTTTGGAGAATGGAATGAAAAGAAGACAAACTGGAGATAAGGAAATCAATTAAGAAACTATTTCAATAATTTAGGTGATTAGGGCGTGAACTAGAGTATAGGTCTTGAGCTTAGAGAGAGAGAGAGAGAGATTAATGACAGATGATAGCAAATTAGAATTAATGAGACTTGAGAACTGATTTGATACCAGAATAAGTGAAGAAAGATGATAAGTGAAGGATGACTCATAGACTGCCAACTTGAGTAACCTAAAAGGATGATGGTACCCTTGACAGAAATAGGGCAGTACAGGAACATTATGTGTTCATTTTGGAATATTGTATTTGAGATTCTTTTTAGATATCCAGCTGAAGATGTCAGTAGGGAATGGAGCTCAAGAGAAAGAGGGAAACTGAATATGTGTGTGTGTGTGTGTGTGTGTGTGTATGCATGTATATATATATGTATATATATGTATATATATATATATATATTTAAAATCTGAAAGTCACCTGCATAGAAGGAATTCCCTTGACCTTTTCCTCAGAAAGTAAAGCAAAGGAGGAGAATAGGGAATTTGGAGAATAAGAGGGAAAAGGGAGCACATGACTATTTTCTCAGTTAAGTATAAAGTGAGATAGATCCTGTTTTGAGAGGCAAAGGGAGGAAGGATATAGAAGTTTTGAAACAGATAGTGTGGGAAATATGATAATCAATCGAGAAGAAAATGGTTGCCCTACAATATTGAAGGCAAAGTTGAGATTAGATGACATAAACTTTTAGTAGATCAAGTCACCAGAATTGTGTGCTTCCCTCTAGCAAGTCTTTAACCAATACAACAGCCTGTGAGTAGAAGATGGAAAATCAAGTTGAGTGGGGAAACTGAGATTTGAAAAGGGCTGAGTATAGTGACAAATCAAAAGATTCTAAGGTAAATTCTATTTTTTGTGGTTGTTTTGTTTGTTTTGGTTTTTTGTTTTGTTGTTGTTGTTGTTTTGCTTTTTTTTTTTTTTTTTTTTTGCTGAGGCAATTGGGATTAAGTGACTTGCCCAGGGTCACACAGCTAGGAAGTGTTAAGTGTCTGAGACCAAATTTGAACTCAGGTCCTCCTGACTTCAGGGTTTGTGCTCTATCCACTGCGCCACCTAGCTGCCCCAGTAGATTCTATTTTATAAATTTTAAATGGATTACTTCTTGGTTGCAAAGGAAAGAAAGTGAAGTCTGATCGGAATGAAGAGGTAGGAAAATCAAAGTCTAGAGTACCTGCAAATAATTTGACTTCTAGTTTTCAAGTTTTCCTGAGTTGATCAATATCATTTCTGAAAGTTTGATCTAACTCTAAAACAAAACCCAAATTTAATTTAGTTAACTCTTTGATCCTAAGGGCAGAGGAATGCAGTCTTGATCAAATAAGTATAAATGTTTGATTTCTTTTAATTGTCCTAGTCAGTTTCTATTGTTTGAACACAACAGATTTGGACACAAACAGTAATCAACTTTCAAAAACAAAATTAATTTCTTTCCTTTTTTTTTTTTTAAAAGATTTAGATTGTGGTCATTGTCAGATTATTCAGTTCAAATTTGATCTTGTTGTATCTCTAGAGGTAGTCATAAATCTCCTTGTGGGACATTGAGTAAATCATACATCTTTACTGAGTTTTGAATAAGCTATGTAGAGTTATTCACTTATATAAAAAAGAAAGATACAAACCTAATTTGACACATGAAAATTTTTTAATAATTAAATTTTATTTCATGTAGTGTATGTGTCTTTATATAATGAAGTATTAGATTAGGAATGCAGATGCAATCTTCTAGAACTAGCTTGCTTTTCATACTCAGACTAGATATGTATAAGAATATAGGGCAATATTCCTGGCATTTGTAATGAATAAAAATCAGAGAAAGAACTGCCTTTTATGGCACAGTTTATTTTAATTAGCCAAAAAGTTAACAAAATACTGTTTACTTTTCATAATTAACTCAGTATTATACAAAATTGTGGGGGATGGTTACATAAGAGGCCTGAACCCAAAAAGTGTCACAGACAGAATTAGGTACTAACAGATTGACAGAATCTTGGGAGGTGATTGGAAACTCTTGTCACTTCTCAGCTAGTTTAAGGAAAATGGAATTTGTATTTGGTCTTAAATATTCAAAGCGTGGCCTGGGGTTTGGCCACAACACTGACATTAAGTTTGATCAGTAACACTTCAACTAAAAGTCTATGCCATTCTCTTTTGTTTCAACTACAGAAGGAAATTTTGTGTTCTTGTTATTTAATTTTCACATTACTAATGGTTCATAGGACAGTCACAACGAAGCTTAAATGAATAAAATGCACAGTGAAATGATTGGCTCATCAGTGTAATTATGAAATGAAGTAAATATAGTTTTGAATTTAATTTGAAATTAGAATATATCACTAGACATTGGTTATTTGCCCATGAAGACCAACATGGTACATGCTCTTCTGTGTTGAAATTTGCTTCAGATAACATTAAATATTCCCTTTCAAATATGTGGGGGGAATCTTTATGCACTCAATTTTTTTAGAGAATTTAACAATAGAAATTCTACAATATCTCAAATATTAAAACTAGAAAATGACAATTGATTAATTTATATAACTCCATTCCCATCACCCACAAAAGATAAATGTCTGCCATGAACTCCTTGATAACTAGTTAGGAAGTTTGCATGCTTTATACTCTGGACATTTTTTTTTAATCACAGGCAGTATTTGTATCGGTTAGTAAGAATATCAATGTGTGACTAAACTATTCAGACAAATTAAGTGTAGAATCTGAGATTTTAGAGCTGAAAGAGATCTTCGTGGTCACTTAGTACAAAAATCTTCATTTTTTATATATTCAGAAATATTTAGATGTATTTGAGTATTGTTTCCTTAAGCCTTTTTTCTGCTTTAGATTATTTAGAAAAACACATTAAAAAAAGATCTTGATCATTATGAAGTCTTTTTAAGGTTAAAAAAAATCACATTTTTTTCATTCTAATAATGAATTTACTTTTGTGATATCATTAAATTATTTCCAGTAATATCCTTCTTTAATAAAAGAAAATTTGCTTTTGGTATTTACACTAAACTTTGTTGCCATGAAACTGGGCTAGAGCCCCCCAGAATATTAAGGTATCCAAATATATTGCATTTTGAAAGAGGGTCTTCTCTTTACATATTCATTTATCAGTGTCATAAGTTTTAAGTTCAACTATAAGGAATTTCATGTGACTTTTCTCTTGGCTATTAGGAATTAATTTTCCTTAGAAGAGTGATTGAGCACTATTTGTACAGGGCATCACACAGACTGCTGCGGCAGAAACATATTGATATATTGAAGTATTGATGAAACATTCTGCTTCTAAAACATCTTTCATGTTTTTAAAGTTCCCTTAGGCTGCTATATCCATTAACTTAGAAGGAAACTTTATCCAAAGTAATTAATTATGATTAAGGCCACAGTAAAAAAAAAAATCTTTTCTAATCTCAGTAAAAGGCAGCTAGATAGTGCAGTGAATAGAGTGTTGGGGCTGGAGTCAGGAAAATTCATCTTCCTGAATTCAAATCTGGCCTCAAACACTTAACTGTGTGACCCTAGGCAAGTCTCTTAACCCTATTTGCATTACTTCCTCATCTGTAAAATGAATTAGAGAAGGAAATGACAAATCACTCCAGTATCTTTGCCAAGAAAACTCAAAATGGGGTCATAAAAAATTGGACATGACTGAAAGGACTGAACAAAAAAAAATCTCAATAAGCAATGAAATTAAGAATAGTTGATATAATAGAAATGGGATGCAAAAGAAATGACACCACATCTAGAATCAGAGGAATTGACTTTGTATCCCTGCTTTTGTGACTTACTTTGGGTTGTGAAAGTCATTTAAGGACTCTAGGCATGTGCCATATCATGAAAATCATCTCCTTAGCTCTCTATTACTTTCTATGTCTCTTTCTTTCATAAATAAAATCTTTGAAATACCATCTTAACTAAGTCTCTCCATATAAATCCTCTACAATCTAGCTTCTGAATTCATCACTGTACTGAACTTCTTATTCTAAAGCGACTAGTGCTCTCAGTGCCATACTTGGAGTTGGGAAAACTTGAGTTCAAATCTAGCCTCATACAGTTAATGTCTGTTACCCTCAGTTTCCTTATTTGTAAAATTCAAATAATAATAGAATTTACCTCAAAGCATAAATGAGATAATTGTAAAGTGCTTTGCAAAATATGACATTTTGTAAACTATTATTATTATTTGTTACTGTCTATTTAATGTTTTGACTGAAAACTCAAATCCAACATGTACAAAATAGTTCTCTATACCACCCCCAATTCACACTTATTCAAATTTATCTATTACTATTTGTTGGGCAGTAATACTTTTTTTTGAGGCACAAAACTTTAATAGAGATTTCATATTTATTGTTTTACATTCTTTAAATGATCAAGTCAAAGTAGATATTCCATTCATACCCTTTCCCTACTAACAAGGGCTCTGCCCCCACTCCTGACCCCTTTCCCTGGCAGAGAGAAAAAATGAATTTGCCTTTGGTATTATTGCTAAATATTACTCTCCCTCAGTATTGTAACATGTACTCAAGGTTAGGGACAGCCTGATGGGCCCCTTTTCTTCTTCCCTCTTACTCAGATATTTTGGTTGCTAAAGACAAATCAAAAGTGGAAGACCCAGAATTTGGTGCCACTTGGAGAAAGAAAATAGTTTAAGATCAGAAGTCTACATCCTTGGGTAGTCCACAGGAATGCTGAGAATCCTTGCAGATCTCTTGGATCCCTGTGTCCCCAATTCTATGGCTAAAGTGTATCCCACACAATCTCCCATCCCCAAGGAGACAAATGGGGCAAAAGTACCTGAGAGAAGGTGAATAAAGATGTTTGCAGGTTTGTAACCTTGATGACATCTTGGATTCCTCACTCTTTCACTATACAGACACATAATATTGAGGGTTGTGCACATATACGCACATATACACACGTGTCCCAAATTTAAAAATTTAGCAATTGATTGAATATTCATGTATATCTATATTATATTTAATCAGTTGTTAAATCTTTAAATTTCTATTTTCATATCTCTTCTACATATCACCTTCTTTTCACTCTCACAGGTATAACCTTAGTTCATGCTCTCATCATTTCTCACTTGAACTCTTGCAGTAGCCTTCAAATTAGTCTCCTTTTCTCAAGTCTTTCTTCACTTCAATCTATCATGCAAAGAGCTGCCACAGACACTTTTCTGAAATGAAAACCTAACCATATCTCTCCCTTTTGAACTCAGTTAACTCCAGAGCCTCCCTAAACTTAAACATTTGGTATTTCAATTTATTCCTAACCAGGCACTTTGCTACTTTTTCAATTTTCTTACATTTTGTATCTTACTTTTAGTTATATATGATGTTCTACCTCCAATCTATATGCCTTTGCCTGAAATATGCCCTCTTTTCTCCATTTCTTAGAATCCTCCAATTCCTTTTGCAATAGGTTCTTACTGGTCTCCTTGCTGTCAATTTCTTTGTCTCTTGGTTTTTAATTTTTTGTTTTGGTTTCATTTAAATTTGTCATTTATCTTGTATGCATCTATTATATTTCTCATTAGATTGCATTTTTTCAGTTTTTTTAAAAAATCTTTCTATATCTTCAAATCTTAAGAGTTCCTGGCACATACAGATTTTGAAGGATAAAATGAAATATAATCCCTACATTATACAGCTTTAAAATCTAGCAGGGAAGTGAGGCAGCTCCACGAATATTTATAATGCAAGCCAGTGTATGTAATTAATTCCATAATTAATTATTGTACTTAATTTAAAAAAACCCTCAAGTTTATGGGTATAAAAGAGAGAAATATCATGGTACATTTCCACAAATTTAGATCTGAGAGGGATCTTCCTCTATCTTTCCTATTTTGCAAATGTAGAAATAGCAAGAAATTTACCTCTCCTTTAATGTTGTGGCTTAAACTCTAGAACTTCAACATTGAACAAATTTTATAGGTTGTCAGCTTGTGAGTGATATTTAACTCTTCATAACCCCATTTGGAATTTTCTTGGCAAAGATACTGGAGTACCTTGCCATTTCTTCTCCAGCTAATTTTACAGATGAGGAAACTGAGGGAAATAGGATTAAGTGACTTGGCCAGCATCACAGCTGCTTAATTAGTTTCTGAGCACAGATTTGAACTCAGGAAGATGGTTCTTCCTGACTCAGAGTTGGTATTGTATTAACTTTGCCACCCAGCTGGCCCAAGATTAGTCAAGAGGAAGTTCTATGGGAAAATTACTCCATATCCATGAAAAATGAAAATAATGCTTGGAACATAATGTCACTACAAGCTAAAAAAATTATATTGCCTATCACAATAACATAGCATTCAAAAGCAAGCTTAACTATCACTGAAAAATAAATATTAAGCAAATGTCATGAATTTGAATTACTTTCACTAAAGAAACTATGAATGAGGAGGGCATTTACATGCAAATTTATGAAATATTAAATTAAACATGAAATAAAAATTAGGGATAATAAATGTCATAGAGTATGAAAAGATGAAGAAGAAAATTTAAATTTTACAAGCCTCAAAGATATGATAATGCTATTTTTATAGAGCTTTCACCTTTTCTATTGGACACTGAAAGAACAAAAAGATTATATTTATTTTTAAAAAGAGAAAAAAAACTGATGAAAAGAAAGCAATATAAAAGAGAGTACAGTGAAGGTAAAGAGTTAAATCACTATTTGTTGGAGTTGAATATCAGAGATTTTTTTTTAAAGAGGTAATGAAATAGGGAAGCAGCATGGGTCAGAAGCAGTTACATCTGAAATGTACAAGAGACAAAGGAATTTCCCATTAAAGGTCTCACTTTATCCAAGGGTCATTAGGAGAGCATTCATGAGAAAAAAAAAAAAAACAGGAATCATTGAAAAAAATTAACTTTTTAAATACAGAAATAAATTAATAGGTTCACATTCATGAATAAGAATAAGCTTTCTTTCTTTCTTTTTCTTTCTTTCTTTCCTTCTTTATTTTTTTAGAGATGATCTAATGTCCACAGGGACAGAGTTTCGTGACATGAAAATGTTAAGTTTGGTGAACAGAAGGACCTGAATTCAGCCTAGTTCCTTTAAATAAAAATTAGAACTCCTCCCTACCTCATCATAGTGCACTTATAATGAATTACTATTTTTGAGGATATGATTTTAGACAATGTAATATTCCATATAAGATATTTTAAATAAGGAAATAGGGAAAAGATGAGTACATATATAGAGGAGAATTTCAAAAGGCATTCTTTAATTAGAAGGAATGAAACAAGCATATATTACATTTTTATTATGTACCAGACACTATGCTAAATATGTTACAAATATCAAATTTGATGCTCACAACAGTGCTGGCAGGTAGGTAACATTATTATATTAATTTTCCTCTTTTAAAAAGTGAGGCAAATCAAAGAGTTATCAAACTGTGCATACCCTTTGACCCAGCAGTGTTTCTACTGGACTTATATCCCAAAGAGATCTCAAAGGAGGGAAAGGGCCCCACATGTGCAAAAATGTTTGTGGCAGCCCTTTTTGTAGTGGCAAGAAACAAGAAACTGAATAGATGCCCATCAGTTGGAGAATGGCTGAATAAATTATGGCATATGAATATTATGGAATATTATTGTTCTTTGAGAAACAACCAGCAGGATGATTTCAGAGAGGCCTGGAGAGACTTGCATGAACTGATGCTACGTGAAATGTGCAGAACCAGGAAATCAATATACATGGCAAAAGAAAACTATATGATGATCAATTCTGATGGACATGTTTCTCTTCAACAGTGAGATGTTTCAAACCAGTTCCAATTGTTCAGTGATGAAGAAAACCATATACACCCAGAGAGAGGCCTATGGGAACTGAGTGTGAACCATAACATAGCATTGATTCTCTATGATTGTTTGTTTACATTTTATTTTGATTCTCTTTTTCCTGGCTTGATTTGATTTTTTCTTGTGAGGCAAGAAAATTGTATAAATATGTATGCATAAAAAAGAAAAAAGAAAAGATACTCTATGAGATGTCCAAATAAAAAAAAAATTTAAAGTGAGGCAAATGAAGGTTAAGTATCTTGTCCAAAATCACCCAACCACTATGGCTCTGAGAATGATTTTGAGTTCATCCTCCTAAGTTCAGGCCCAATGCTCTCTTTGCAGAGCAAAATAGTTCCATTTGGATGCCTGGTTTAAAAAAAATCACAAGCCCATAGAGTTAAGCACATAGTAGGTGTTTTCTGATTTTTTTGTTGAACTGAATTCTATATGTGTTATCTTGTATTGGGGCTCCTTGAAAGAAAATAAGGAGATATTAGTTATATTCACAATTTTTGAACCATATAGGAAATTCATGGACATGAGAAAGGCAATAAATTGAATTTCTCAGAAAAGAGTACGAAGGATAAATGTCATGCAGTTGAGTGATAGAATGTTAGAAGAGGAGGATTCTAGGCTGCATAGGTCACTCTTCTGGCAAAGGAAATTACAGAAAAAAAGAGAAAATAACAATAAATGTAGAATTAAGTAATCTTGTTTTAGCAGAGAGTGACAGGGAATTCTATGAGAGGAAACTGAGATCAAACTGCTGTAATCAAAACAAATCGTAGGGACCCATAACTGATTTTTAAAAATAATGAATATGTATAACCCCTATTGGGTTGTTTGCCCCCTTGGGGAGTTGGGGGTTGGAAAGAAGGTATGGAAAAATAAACTTTGGACTTCAAAACTTTTTTTAAAGTATTAAAACATTTTAATATGTAATTGGAGAAAAATAAAATATTTTTAATATTAAGAAACAAATAATATAACAATTGACAAAGGTAAATTCAAAGTTAACTATTATATCCAGGGCAGAAAATGGACTAAGTATGTCTATAAAATGGAAGAGTATAATAGAAAGGAATGTTTAAAAAATCCTCTCATATAAAATAAACTTAGAAAAGTAAGTGCACATATGTAGAGTTAAAACAAGAAACTAGAAACAAAAGTATTGTATGGCAGACAAATGCTCAAAAGCAAGCACAAGTTGCAATCATGATTTCAGACAAGGTAACATTAAAAATACATATAGTTAGGGAACAAATGGGGAACCAATAATGTATTCAAAAGCACCCAGGACAACAAAACAATGTTATTATTAAAAACATGTATATTACATGCACATACACACATATTGTTTTATATATATATACATATATATGTATATATGTGTGTATATATATATGTATATATATATATATGTATATATATATATATATATTTGCACCAATCAGCATTACATTTGGTATGGTACCTGAAATAAAACCTTATGAAAATAAAAGTGAGAAATTTTTTGCTAGTAAAGCAATAATGAAAGACAGATATACATAAAAATATATTTATAATTTTTATATGTATAGTACATATATATATATGTGTATATATATATATATATATATATATATATATGAACATAGACATATATGTTGTTGTCATTTGGTAATTTTTAAATTATGTCCAATTCTTTGTGATACTCTCTAGAGTAGTATTGAAAAGATACTGGAGTTGTTTGCCATTTCCTTCTCCAGTTAATTTTATAGATGAAGAACTGAAAAAAATAAGGTGAAGTTGCTTCCCTAAGGTCATACATGCCTGAGTCCAAATTTAAACTCAGGAAAATTAGTCTTCCTGATTTTAGACCCAACACTCTATCCACTGCTTTATCTAGCTGCTTATATACATACATACACATATATATATGTATATATATATATACACATATGTATGTATGTATACTCCGGAGAGTAGTAATGCTTTAGCCTCATGTAAGAAATAGCATCTGAGCTGAACCTGAAGGAAGAAAAATTAAGTGTCAGAAGATAAGAAGGAACATTCCAGGTGTTGGGAAAGAAGGGTATCCTAGAGAAATAAGGTAGAAGATGAATTATCATATATAGTAAATATATCAAAACAACATTTATATACCACCAGTTTTAGCCATTTCCCTATCGATTAATAATTTTTACTAGTTTGGTGAATAATTCAAGAAGGAAAAATATCTTTCAGAAAGAATAAATAAATATTTTACTAAAATCTATTAAAATTTTACTACAGTCTGTATAATTGCCCATGAAACATTAGAATTTGGCACCCCTTGGAGACTTACCTTGTAAACAACACAGCAAATTGATCTCCAAGCACAAAAAGAGCTTACTAAAATATTAGTTTCTTCTTAAAATCAATATTGTTACCAAGAAAATAACAACTTTAACTTATTAAGTAAGTGGTTTTCAAAAGAAAAACATGAAAAGAAGAAAAAATTTGGCAGTGAGTACATATAATAGATATACAGAAAATCTTTTAAACAGGAAATTTTGTGATAATCAGTCCTAGCTACTCCGTACTCCTTCAACCATTTTTAATATGTATAAGTGATAGACCCATCTGGCTATGTTTCTATTAGGTTAAATTCTTTATTTTATAGAAAAAGAACAAGAGAGTTAGCATAAACAGCTTTGTGCGGGACTTGTGAGAGTGGAACTAAGGTGGCAGAGGGAAGCCAAGAAATTGTTTGAGCTCTCCCAGTTTCTATTCTTTGAACCAAGCCTCTCAACAGAGTCTGACAGAAAGAAACCACTCTCTAGTTCAAGAAAGAATGGAAAAACTTCAAGAAACATCAGTTTCATTGGGATGAAAAGGATGTTCAGCCCAGTTCAGACAGAGTGTGGGAAAGCCAATGAGAGGGTCTTAATCATAGAAATTATCAATTAAGACTCTCAGGCCTGGCACAGTAGAAGAGCAGACCAGTGGGGCAGCCTCCAATCCCAGCTCAAAAGACAAATTCTGTGAAATCAAGCTGTTTCCTGGAAAGATCAAATAAAGCTACCCGCTGAAAATACAAGGAGCCTTGTGCTCAAAACTAATGCTCAGAGATGCACAGGAACAGAGCCACCTTTACCCCAGGATTATAGCTCCAGGACAAAAGTCACAAAATGAGAAATACAAAAAAAGAAGGTAAAGAAAATGAGCAAAAAAGAAAAAAGAACTTTAACTGTAGAAAGCTACTGTGGTGACAGGAAAGACCAAAACACCAACTCAGATGAGGACAAAATGTCCACTGAAGAAATCTCAGAATGATATGAATTGGTCTCAAGCCCAAAAAGGCTTCTAGAAAGTACTCAAAAAAGACCTTAAAAGATAAATAAGAGAAGTAGAAGAACAAATGAGAAAGGAAATGAAAGGTAGGCATGAGAGAGTCATCAGCTTGGAAAATGAAGGTAATTCCTTTAAAATACAATTCACTGGGGCAGAGCCAAAATGGCTGAGAATAGATAGATTTTGAGCTCTTCTTGGCTTCCCTCAGCTGAACAACAGCTCAAGCCTCTGAACGGATTTTGGAGTGACAGAACCCAGAAAAGAGGAAAAGGAAAAATCCAGGGGGTTCCTGATCAAATTTCAAACCTCCATCCCTGGTTACATTCTTTGATTTCCTTGTGGATCCCAGCTTCCCATTTCTTAAGTTTCAATTTGCTAATTTAAATTTCATTTCTCCAATAACTCTGTGGAAACTAAATTAAAATCCATTTCTCACAGTCCTGAAAAAGTTAGCAAGGATTCATAGGCTCAAGTTGTTAGCTTAACAGAGTAATAAATGAATGAACAATTAATCCAGATACACAACTTTTAAAATCTCAGGGGAGTGGAGGCATAATCTATTTAGTAAGAGAAGGAACCAGGAATGAGTAGCTCAAAAGGAGCAATCAAGGGGAGCCAGGTGAAATCAACTTAGCTGACTAGATCCCAGACCTGCTTAAAGAAATGTTAATCAGGATCTCAAAGGTTGTTTGAAAATAATATGGTAGTCTGGGCATATTATGCTTGCCTTAAGTATAGTAACAAAACAGTCTAGGAAGCTAAATTCCCAGGATGAGCATTTTAGCATTTCCTGAATAGGGGAAAGAATAAACTTATTTCAGAATTCTGAATTCAGAATTCACAGCATTCTTCACTCTTTGATTTGCTAAAGAAATTTTTCAAAAAGTGGAGAGAGTAAGTTTGTCCTAAACTGGAGGTGATTTAGGAGACAATGCTGAAATTTTGGAGGTCGAATCCAGAGGCATTTGTTAAATAGTGTCCAAAAGCTGGGAGTAAAATAGAGTCCAAAGTTTGGTGACACCATAGAGAACTTTCCCAGGATGAGCATTGTAGCATTTCCTGACAAAGAGAGGGAATAAGCTATTTTCAGAATTCACATCAATTTTTAGATCTTTCAGCATCTGAATATATTTTAGTGCAATCTGTTTTATTGATGAATCACCTAAGTGTTTTGCCTAAGGCAAATTTTCAAATGAGTTGTGATTAGAAAATAATATTGTTATATCATTAGTCTAGCTAGTCTAGACAAAGTTGGTCTGGACACGACTAATACTGTTGAGATTGGGAAGGAGACCCCAAAAGTTTGGTGTCATAGACCTTTGCCACAAGGTGTCTCAAAAGAATTTGCAGGCTTGAACCCATCTCCTTAGCCAAGGGGCAAAGTTTATTGTAACTGTAATGCTACTACAAGTGGACTGAATTTTAAGAGAATTCAGCAGAGTAACAGAAGCAAGGAGACACATTTTTCCAGCATGCTAATTCTATGGTTCAGGAATGGTCTCCAGAATTTGGTTATCACTGACAAGGTTATCATTATTATCTCAGGAGTTTTATCCCTGGGACTATCCTGAGGTCGGAAGCTATCTGAATTTCAGCAATTTATTGAGGAGTCATCTATTCAGAATGAGACAGATTGATGTTCTTAGATTGGGAGTGTGGGAAGTCCCTGAGGCAGACTCCAAAACCAGAAGATTTAGGATTACTGATTTATTGTTAGAACAGAAGTCCTCTCTTCCTCCTCACCCCACCCCCCACCCCCACCCTGCTCCCGGCCACTAAAATCAGGAAACCACAAAATGATATTACTTCAATACCATACCAAAGTCTATTAGGATTGCTTTGGATCCCTGAAACACTGAGAAGTACCAAGTCTATCAGAGTTGATCATGACCCAATCTTGCTATTACTATATACAATGTTTTCATGGTTCTGCTCCTTTTACTAAGCTTTAAATTCATGTAAATCTTTCCAGGCCTTTCCAAAATCAGCCTGTTTATCATTTATTTATAGAGCAATAATATTCCATAACTTTCATATATCATAACATATTTAACCATTCCCCAGTTGATGGGCATCTACCCATTTTTCAATTCTTTGCCACCATAAAAGGAACATCTCAAATATTTTTGCATACATGAGTCCTTTACCCTCTTTGATGAGTTCTTTGAGATACAGACCCAGTAGAGACTGCTGAATCAAAGGGCATGCACACTTTGTTAGTTTTTTGGGCATAGTTCTAAAATGCTCTCCAGAATGGTTGGATCAGTTAACAACTACATCAACAATGTATCGGTGTCCCAATTTTCCCATACCCTCTCCAAAACTTATTATCTTTTCTTGTCATCTAACCCAATCTGAGAGGTGTGTAGTGGTCCCTCACAATTGTCTTCATTTTCAGAAAATGCAAATATTGATATAAACTTTTGAAACATGAATATTTCTTATTTTTATATAAATGTATTCCATAGATTAATGGATTTTTATGTTAACTAAACCTATCAATATTATTATTAAATTATTAAATTAAATTAAATTAAAAAATAAATAAAATTATTAAAGCACTTTAAATATGTTGTATCACAAAAAGTCATATTCATAAGCAGTTTAGAATTTACAATTTTTTAGCAGTAAGGAAATAGATAATGTAAATAACAGTATGCCAATTTTTATAGGTGAGGAAACTGTGGCTTGACAAAGTTTAGTTGATTTATTTGATTGTAGGAATGTGGTTAGTAGATATTCAATGCAATAAATATATTGCTTGCCTATTATGCTCAAGGCATTATCCTAAGTACTAAAGATACAATGGCAAAATGAAACATTTTCTTCCCTGAAGGAAATTGCTTTCTATTGAGAGAATGCATCTAATATACATTTAAGTATAATTAAAAGAAGTTTGGAATTTTGGGAAGTTTAATTATACTTCCCTATAATTATAAGAAAGGAAGATCACTAAATTCTAGAAGAGCAGTATAGAAGGTGGCAATCCTTAGATCATTCAGCTGTAAAGCTGAATCTTGCAATGCTTGTTACTTCCTTTTGAATTTAAAATATTTATTTATGGCAGGTCTTGCCATAGATTTTTATTTGTCATGGATTTGCCAAGATTGTGAATCTTGAACTGAAGAAAAGTGGAAATAAAATGTGGAAGTGAGAAAATAGCTTATGGTGTGTTCAAAGGCTTTTGCCAAAACAGCATAAAAGTGGGAAATAGTCTATTGTGTATGGGGGATTTTATAAAGATCAGAGTATTGTATGAATCATTTGAAAAAGAAGATTGAAAAATATGAAAAAACATGATAAAGTTCATATTTGACAATTATTGCTTCAGTGCTTTCAAGAGAATTTCAGTACAATTTGAATGACACTTGACTATTAGATAAGGAATATTACCCCTCATGAGGATGCTAATTAGAGTCAGTAGCAATTTGAATGACAGTTATAGTTTTAATACCCTCTTTGTTCTCATAAGATGATCTTACTTTAAAAAAAGATTGGATTCTAAAAGTAATCAGTTAGAATATGTACATATTATATGCATATATAATATATGCATATATTGATATTCAATGAAAATATTTTAAGGGGCTATTTATCATGTTGTCAACTTGTTATATCCTATCAAAATGATATTATCACTAAAACTAGGTTAAATCTGTTAAACCCCTATCTCAATGTGTCTCCTCTAGACAAGGAGATATGTAAGTCCACATTCACTTCAGTAACTCATATCTCATTAACTCCACTGAGATGGGACCAATTATTTAACAGTTTAGTTGAATGGATATAATCAAAGCAATGTCATTTAAATGAAATTGTTCTTGCTCTTGTTGTTTGTCCTTTGTTCTCTGGGAGGACCATGTCACCAGGTAAGTGATGCCATGACATACAAGTGAACTGGATTTAAGTGAGGGAGGTCTATGCAGAGTCATCTGCCTCACTTTCCCGTCTAGAGCCATCTGGGTCCAGTTGTAAAATATAGATCAAGTTGACTGGAGATGGCCATGGATGAAATGGGAGATTTGGTCTTTTTAAGCTAAGATATTCGATAAGTCTCAATTTGATTGAGGCCACATATATTCAGTGATTAAGACTAGGTAGCAATTAAATAAAACTATTTCACCTAGTCCAAAAAAATCCAAATAAATAACATAAAAATATCAATAAATCATTCCCTTATCAGTCTAAACTACCTTCTCTTACAAATAAATAAACCATAAATAAATAAAATAGACATAGAGAAAAAGCATAAGAAATTTACAAGAATGAAGAAACAGACACATAGAAAATATATATTAGGGAACATGGGCAATGGAAGTTCATGCAACAAAAGACAGCTGAAATTTCTATTATTCTATTACTATAGGGATGTTCTAGTGATATCATTATCATGTTATTCCTATCATGCCTTCTCTCTAGTTTGGCAAGTGATTTCAGCAAATATTTATCTTTGCTGGATTATAGATCGCCCAGAGTATGAAAAGGTGAACAAACAGAGAGAATCTAAAGATTTCTGTAACAAATTCTTCTTTTTCAATAATGCTGGAATCTAGCATCATGATTATGGATGCACTATATGAAGATGAAGAAATAGAAATGGCAGTTAAAAAACAGACTAAAAGAACAGTGCAGCAAATGTACACAAATTCTACCAGATTTGGGGTCACTGAAGGGTTCTATTTCTGGAGTGTTTGAAACAGAAAATAAAATCTTTTTTTTTCATTTATTCAGACTTTATTGCAAAAAAAAAATGATCAGGCGGTCCAAATCGTTTTAACATCAATTTTCTAGTGATGTTATACATGCTTCCAGGGCATGGCATATAGTTTTCAGTTTCTTTTTTGTAATTACTAATATGATTATAGCTCCTGTCTTTACAAAAAATAATAAAATAGTGTTCATATGCTTTAAAGACATTATTGACAAAATATGA
Source organism: Myrmecobius fasciatus (assembly GCA_023553655.1). Classification (NCBI taxonomy): domain Eukaryota; kingdom Metazoa; phylum Chordata; class Mammalia; order Dasyuromorphia; family Myrmecobiidae; genus Myrmecobius; species Myrmecobius fasciatus. Next base: position 42,100 of record JAJPUD010009688.1, on the reverse strand, counting down.
GAAGGGAAGAGCAAGACTAGCTGATAAAGTTCTACATAGACATTTTTATAGGTAATATTGACTAATGTATTTAGAAAAACAAAATATCACTTACTTAAAGGTTCCTCTTATACATGGCATCTGATCCATATTTGTCATCCATAACACTCTATTATAACCTAAAATAATGTATTTTATATTTTAACAGCATCTAAACTTGGTGATTTTTCCATGTATCTACAGAAAATAAAATAGAATTTTAAAGTTCACATCATTTTAAGATCAATAAGGAAACCCATTATTTCTCAAGGAATCCTATTTTATTTCCAAGCTCTGTTTGATTTTCTACTTATGATTAAGATGTAAGATGTGTCCTACAACTTTCTACGCATCACTCCTAGATCTGACCTCTTAGAATAAGCAGAATAAGTTTCTTCTTCCAAATAACTGTCAGATAGTTGAAAACATCTTCAATATCACCCTAAATTCAGTCTAATCAAGGCTCAATTAATTTCTCTAATTTTCATAAGACAAGATCTTTAATTCTTTTACTATTCTGCTTACTCTCCTCTAGATGTAATTCAAGTTGTCAGTAACAATATTCCAGATATGGTCTGTCAGTGCTTTCCTTTGTTTTGAAAGATGAATGACCCTGTGAAATCCATCCTCATATCATTAGTTTTTTGTAGCTGCCATAAATAGAAAAAAGCTGAAAAGAATTATTGGCTTTGAGAACATTGTTAAAAGTTTTTAACCACTCCAAATTTTTATCTTTTTTTTAAAGTCTCTTAATTTACATTCCTGTCTTCAAATTCTACAATATAGAATATAAAATTTTTCAGATAATTAATTTGAAATTGTAATGCTCAGGGAGAAACTGAGGCAGTATCACACATGGAAATTATTTAATGCTTTATTGATGTTAATTCAGAGTTCAGAATCCATAGCTATGGATCAGGACTAGTGGGACTCACGTCTCAAAGCACGCAGTCCAGGCCAGGGACCAACACAGCCACAGCCATGTTAGCCGACTGAATACAAAGTACTCAGTAACTCCATCAAGGAACTTCAAACATTATATAGAGTCCTATAGCTCAGGGAGACAAAGAACTCATGGGAACAGCTGAGCACATCTGATGTCCAAGGAAACTATAAATTCAGTTCTGACAGGTAGGAGTAAGGAGCCTTGCCAAAGAAGACTACTTCGTCTAGGTCACAGATAAGGGGTAGGTTGAGGCTGGCCATCTGGAGGTTTCATGATTACTTTGGAATTTGAGTCCAATTATTTCTGAAGGTCAGGAAGTGGGGATTTCTATTCTGGGACAGAGCAATTAAGGGAGACTGAAACAGCAATTAAGGGAGACTGATACTGCAACTGAGGGAAACTGAGACAGTAACTGAGGGAGACTGGGACAGTAACTGAGGGAAACTGATACTGTAACTGAGGGAAACTGAGACAGCAACTGAGGGAGACTGAGACAGGCACAACAAAATGCATTGAAGAGCAATACATGGGCATGAGTAGATTACAATATTCAATCAGTAAGGATTCATATTACAGAAGTAGTACGAAGGAAGTGATTTAAAAAATACTTGAAAAATACTATCATGTAAAGCAGAGTTTACACATCTTATTCATCTTTGTACTTTCCTTTGCCTAGTACATAATAGATACTGAGTAAATCTTTAAATGAATTTTATATATGAATAATTTCAAAAATTCTTCTTCCTTAGTCTAGAGATGCTAAATCACTAAAAACACCAAATGTCTTTTAAATCAGAGCTGATCATTTTCAAACTATGTTCAGAAAGATTTCTTTTGTGGTATATATGCTTAATTTAATATTTGTATTCTTACTTCTTTTCTTTATTTTTTTTTTCATGGAAATATTCTTTATTTCCTCTATCATGCTCATTCTTTCTCCTCATTTTATTCTTGAACTCCTTAAACACCATTTGATTTGTATTGTTTATTCATAATTTTTGATCATCTACTTCTATAACCCAAACTCCATTTATGTACTATAAAAAATCATCCATTCTTATAGCTCCTTTGATAAACATAAGCATCAAATCCTTCAAGCAGAAATAATTAATGTAGCTAAATTCTATGCTTTATCCTGCCATGTTGGAGAGTTTTACATGGATCTCTATAGAATGGAAATAAATAGTATCTGTGGCATTCTGTTCATTTTTATTTTTGTAGTTTGGAGGGAGGAGTGATTAGGAAAGCAATGGTCAACCTCTGAAAATAATTCATTTCAGAATATGAGGTACTCAAACTCTCCTATCCTTGTCTCATATTCTCTAATAATGTTATATTAGCCCTGCTGGAGGGAAATAGAATTGATAAGGATTCCCTGATGCCTTTTCCTAATATATTAGAAAACATAACTGTAGCATGTAGAGGCAAACACTACTCTAGGTTCTTTAATTTGGAAGCTATCTAAACTATCATTCAAAAACATTTTACTGTTTAGTCCATTCCTTTTGACTCTTTTTCCAGGATATTTTTCTCATTCACTTCATCTTTAGTAGCACTTCTGTTCATAGTACATGTTTTAATGGTAATATATTTTGGATGCAGACAGCTTGAAGCAAAGAAAATATAGTCTTACAAGTTTATCTTATCCTTAAAGATGATTGAAATAAATCACTATAGACCATTTAATTTGTCTTTTAAAAACATAATGGTAAATATGAAGAAACACAGCATAAAGGCTAATAAATAAATGCTTGTTTGAAGTGTCAGTATTTGAATTAGAAAAAGCAAATAATAGGATTACAAATATCCACATATCATCTAGCAAATAAGGACTTGTGATCTAATCTATTGTAATATCTAAGGAAGAATATCTCACTTAAGTTCTTGTGGAGATCACAAACTATATTTTAAATGTAATAGTTTCTGCCAAAAAGATGTCAGAATAAATATTATTCTCTCATTCTTTTTTTCTGGTTCTAATCTCTAAAGCTGACCTGCCACCCATACTTATGATGTCAGGTTAGCATGATGGATAGAGTGCTAAATTTGAATTCAAATAAATTGCCTTAGATACTTTCTAATTCTATGGTTATAGGCAAGTAACTTAACCTCTCAATCTTGGATTGTTCAGCTTTGGAGACATAATAATACCTATCTCATGGGGTTGTGCTATAGATTAAACAAGATATTATATGAAATACTATACAAATCTTAAGGAGTGTTGTTGTCGTTGATATTTTAAATTATCCTATCCATGAAGATGAGATATTTGAAGGTTTTGAGGGGGAGGGGATTTATTTATCCAAAAATGGTAACATTCTCTCTATCCCTGATGATGAAAAGTTACTCAATGGATCTTACTGTCCCTTTTAGCTTCTAAGAAATATTTTTAAATTCTTTCTTATATTATTTTATGGTCTATTTATATGACAAATATACACATTTTATATGACTATATAATATACAATAATATAAATTATATTTCTTTTTTACTTTAATATATTTTCCCCAAAATATAATTAAAAATACTTTCAAGTTCTATATTCTATGCTCCCTCTCTTCTCTCTGAGATTTAAGCAATTGGATATAATTAAAACATGTACAATGATATTTTTATTACTTCAGAATTTTTTTGTGTGTGATGGCATTTCATTGTTTATTTGTCATTGTTTGTTTTGGTTTTGTGAAGACATGGAATTTGTCAGTATGGGGGAAATTCCCTGCATAGTCCCTTCATAGTTCATCAAGTTCTAAATTACACAGGCTAGTCTGCAAGAAATGTTTAGTCACTGATTAAGTGATCTGGCTATTGTTAAACATCTAGTCAGAGACAGCTTATTAATTCACATCTCTCTGTTTTCAATTCTTTATCACTAGATAGTGATATCCTATTACTTTTAGATAGTGATATCCTATTAAAGGATGAAATTCATGTGTGTTTAATTTTACATAGAATATTGAAACTGCAGGTATTTTTCCCCTCCTTCATTACAAGGCAAGGGATTAAGTCAATAACTGTCAGAATAGTACTGAATTAATCTGGGATAATACAACATTTTAAAGCATTCTTTTTTATTTACTCCTTTGATATAATGATCTATACCTTTATTACCTCTATTTGGTATTTCTACTTTTTACCATTAGTTGATACTATTTTTATTTTTCTACCACTGCCCCTCCCTTTCAATCATATTTACACTTAAAAAAAAGTTTTCTTTGATCATTTCAGTGATTTGAATCATGAGGAAAGTGATTTCAAACTACTAATATCCATCTGTCATCACATTAGAGTTTTTAATGTCTTGATCTGGTTTCATGTGATTTCCTTGTTTTCTTTTTTTTCCTCCCTACCATTTTCTTATCCAAAGTACTCCCTATTTTTCTTCTTGTATCTGAGATAGTACAATATAAAATGAATTTGGCAAGTAATACTGCAACAGCACCTCTTATTATGATAGCATAACCATTAGATACCTTTTTTAGTACTACCAGTGGTAAGTAGTAAGAAATTACTTTTAAAATTCTTTGAAAGATTTAGGAATATTTGTAATAGTTCTCATATTTTTGATGCTTAAGTTTGTATCAACTTTTTTATTATATTGAATTAAACTTTTCCTTATTTCTGCACTAAATTCATGATAGATTACCTTTAGAATCTTGACTTACTTTAGAATAATTGTGTGCTTATTCTGTCCATTTTAACACATTCTAAAAATATGCCAAAACTTTTTGTAAAGCATTAAAATCTGTTTTGAAGAGCTATGCTTTTAAAGAATTAGCTACAAGCTTTCTAGATAAAATGTTTCTATACTATATTTAGTTTGTTCAATATTGACTAAATAGTTTTAACTCATGTGAGTCAAATTTAAATGCAATATATTCCATAAACTGCTTAGATATCATGAAACAATCTCTCAAACCAATTTCATTGTCATTTTTTTTTTGGCACATGTGATTTTGCTATCCTAGCAAACTCAAAGAGGAAAAGTTCCTCTATGATTACATGCCTACAACTCATCTACAACATATTTTATAATTGCATATTAGGTAATATTAAATTGCATTGAATTGTTGTGTTTATTGTATGTAACAATATCATATTTATGTTATGCTATATTTTATTATATCATTGAATATTTATTTATGTAAATTAATTTTATTTAATTTGGTGCTATAACTTCATATATGATCTAAAGGTAGAAAGGACATTAAAAGCAATCTAGTCAAATCCTCTGTATTTTACACTTGAGGGAAATGAAGCATAGGAAGATTAAATGGTTTGCCCAAAGTGGCATAGTCATTGAATATCAGAGTTCAAACTTGAACCAAATAATTGCTTATTTCCTTTCTGTCTTACTCTCTGCTCCTACACCATATTGCCTTTCACTGCCATTAAGTTTAGATAAATTGGATACATATTTCAGTTGATAGGTTTCTAATAGAATAATATTGCCTCTATTTCATAAAGCTTATTTTTGAAAGTGAGGTACATTCTTACTTTTTTAAAAAATGTTTATTTTTTAAAAAATAGAAAACAAAACAGAACACAACATTTTCATATACCCACTCTTTACTAATTCTTTATTTTTTTCTGGCCCTAAAATTCTGAGTCCATTTTGCTGAGGCAAAGAATTGCTAGAAAGAAATCGTTGCTATATAAACATCATCATTTTTATTACCATAAAGAGTATTCTGTAGTTGTTAGTCATATATATCCTGTTTGCTTTTTGATAGGTAAATTCCCAAATATTTCAGACATTTTGTACTTATGTTAAATGGAATTTCTTGTTCTATATATTTCCACTGGGTTTTCTTTTTTAATAAGCTGAAATGCTATTGAATAGAGGATTTAATTTGTGTTGGAAAAAGCATACTGAATGTCCATTAAGAATCATCTTGTATTTTTTGTTATCTGTGGAGTGAGGTGAGAAGACTTCAAAGACAGGACAGGAAGGAGAATTATTATTTCATCTAGTTTTTATTTAAGAAGGTAACAACTAAATTAAAAATGCTTGTACATGTTTCAAATGCATGATGATTCAAAAGAAGGCATACATATGGAGACAACATATCAGTTATCAGTTAATATTTTATTTGTGTTACCATGTCAAGTTATATTTTTAATTTAAGAGATTTAAGATTTAAGAAAGCACATTTCTCTTTTTTTCCCTGAGCTTTAATTAGCATTTGATGTTTTTTTGATGTTCCTAGATATCCGTGGCATACAAGAGTTTTTGGACAAAGGGTCTCAGCAGGGGATGGATGTGGCACTGCAGAAAGTAGAAAATAACATCAATAGAATGATCACTGCTCTCTTTGATACAATGAGAATAGAAGAATTAAACCGCTATAGAGATACCCTTAGACGAGCCATTCTTGTGATGAATCCTTCTACAGCCAAATCCTTCATTACAGAGGTAAGTAGAAATTACACTGGCAATGTGAATGTGTTATAAATAAATGTATGTTTGGGTGCAAAGAATAATAAAATTTTGGAGAAGTGCCAAGAAATTAATTCTGCAATTTTCATTAACACTAATGGGAAGTAGCACTGCAGATCCTTTGCTCATCACATTTACCCCCACTATTCAGTTAATTGCTTAGAATATTTGTATTTATGAGTGTTTAGGCACAAGGCCAAGTGGAGTTTAAAAAGTTTTATGATCATGTAAAAGTTTCATAACTAAATGAATAATTTTAAATTCACAAATAAATTTGAGACTTTAGTGCACTTTCACTTATTCTTAACATTTTCTTTGGCAAGCTCTAAAAATCGCAGTCCTCTTATAAGCAAAGATTTACTAGAAAGAAGCTCTTATTGCTTATATATCATTATTTTCACAAAACATACAAGAGATTCATTTCCACATTGTGATCTATGTAGTGCAACATTAGTAATTAAACTGTGAAACTTTCCAAAGCAATGAGCACTGTTCATTTTATATTGCTACATCTTCATATTTTTAATTATATTACTTCATTTGCTTTCTAATTCTGAGGATTTGTTAAAACACAATTAAAACTACTCTGATGCCCAGTACAAAATAGACATTTTCTTTATATTCTACAATATTTTTTTTCAGTCTAAAACTATGGCCCACTCTCAGCTTCTTCCAGGTTTAACATCAATGTATCTGAGGTAAATAATAACCAACCCATAGCTAAAGAGAACTTCTAATGTATTAACGTATTGTTAGCCTGTTGCAAAGCTACAGATGCAATGGCAAAATAATGTGACATAAATCAACATAAATAAGGAAATCTTAAAGCATTTTTGTCAAGGAACATTCATTCCATTATTGGAGGACTCCCCCACCCTACTCAGATCACAACTGATTTATAATTTAGTAGATAAATCTTAGCCCCAAGTTGGGTAGCTACCACTTTGTCTTCTTTCTTATGTAATTTTGTCAGTATCAGACATTCTCTTCCAAGAAATCCACTGCACATTATCGATTTCTTCATCACTATAGCCACACTAAAACACACTTAATGAAGATTAAGTCCTACCGATTTGTAAAAAAAAAAATTTTTTTCTTAATAAATGAAAAATCATGTTGGGTATTTAGCCCAGTATTGAAGTATAAAATTTGCAGTGACAGAATAACATTTCAAAATATGCAATTATTCAGTCACACAGAATTACTTCACTAAAATTTCTTATTGTTTAATTGTTCAGATTTGTCTAATTCTTCCTGTGGCCCATGTAGTTTTCTTGTCGAAGATATATTTCCTTCCCAGGTGGATTTTTTTTTAAAGTCAAATGACTTACCCAGGGTCACACAGCTAATATGTGTCTGAAGTCAGATTTGAGGTCCAATCTTCCTGACTTTAGACTCAGTGCTCTATCCACTGCCCTACCAAATACACTCCTAAAATTTCTTCTACAGATTGCCACTTCAACAATAAACAACAAAACTGTGTTTCACTTGAAATATGGTATTATAGTAGTCACTTGAACTACTTTGCATATAAAATAATTTGCTTTTGAAACTTACTGCTAAATTATAGTTGAGAAAAAATAAAAAAAACATTAAATATATCTCATTGTGGGAGTTACTAACGGTTGTAGAGCTTTGAATCTGTTGATATAAGGATCTTATATTCTGAAATATCATTGCCTAAATTCATTACCTCCTACAATTTTTCTTTTTTTTTTTAAAGCTTTTTATTTGTATAACATATGTATGGGTAGTTCATTGATCTTTACAAAGCTTTCCATTACAAATTTTACCCCCAGTCCCCTCCCCTCCCCTAGATGGCAGGAAGTCCACTACATGCTAATAATGTTGAAATGCTTGAGAAGTTATGCAAGAAAAATCCTATCTACAAGAAAAAAAAAAAA